>JAYWMT010000375.1:0-125000 GCA_039090855.1 Macrothele yani
AAACTAAAATCTTTTTCGACCTGTATTGCAATATGTCTTCTCTGTATATCCCAAAGACTTATCAGTGCCATTTTCGGAGCTACTTCCACCAGATAATGCACATCGCATTTTTCCCCGTCACCCTTATCAACAATGCATGATAAACGTTTTCGTGGAAGGGGTAAATTTCGTTCTGACTTACCCCTTCCAAGAATTCTGGGCCATTACCTTCGCGTTCATAGATGATGGGTTCATTGCTACATAGAGTACGTATGTACTCTTTGTTCTCATTTTTTTATTTTGACCTGATTTTGGGTTCTGTTTCTTCTTGTTTGCCTTAGCCAGCGAACTAGCCATCTGACTTTTGGATATGAAAGTTCGCGCCTAAAATTGCGAGTCAAATATTCAAATAACCTTGGAAGCCAGGTTTCAGTGACGTAGCGAGCGCGAGTGTAAATGGAGAGAGATCGTTGGGACTTATACTGGTGTGGAGTTGTAGGGTCGGTGGGCAGGGAGAAATTCGTGTACAGTTAACGGAGGTCCTGATTGTCATGTTGTCAAGTGCTGTGAGACATCACCTGAAACGTTAAAATTGCTACAGTTCTGATTTGTTAGATTTTCTCAGTTGTTCGTGTACCATGGCACCAAAGGGTAACCCTGTATCTATCGAGCAAAAGATAAAAGTAATCGCAGCTGTTGATAGCGGAGCCTAATGAAGAAAAAGGTTTGATCCTTCTTCCTTACGTATATCACAATCATACTACTGACGTCACTCTTTATCATACTATTTAAGAGCTTGCTGCCTGCGTTGCAGTTGGTTTACCTGATGTTGCGGGGGTAGCCCCCGCGAAAGATCTTGTATCAATTTTAACTTTGTACATATTTTAAATTATTTTTTTTTATCGTGCATAAGACAGCATTTGTTTTGGTATATATTTGCTACTTCGCACGACTTCGTTCTTTGGTTTGGGTTTCAAACATGGAGGGAAGAATGGAGACGAAAATTGTTACTCATTTTGTTCACGCCACTTGGAATTCCATGGACTGTGCAGCAATTAAGATGTGCTTTCGAGAAGCTGGATTTTATAATGAATAATATTGTGAACTGGAATGAAACTTTAAGGATGAAGTTTCCTTTGATGAATGGTTCAATTAGATTTGGAAGGTGTTTTTTTTTTGAGGATTTGTCATGCAGTTAACGATTTGCAAACACCGACAGAGCTGACAGACGCCAAAATTTTGGTCCAAATGAATCCTGTTGAAGAAATTGAAAGCAGTATTTAAGAAGAGAATGGCAGCTTTTCTAAGCCGCAGCTGGTGGAAGTCATTGATATGATTCAGAATGTGAAGGATTGTGTGAGTAGGATTCCAAGTACTCAAGAAGTATAGAAAGAGCAACGTTTGGTTGAACTTCAAAAATGTGAAACGATTGTAATATAAATTGCAAAAAAACAGACTTATATAACACTATTTCTTAAATAAAAAGTATGTAATGATGTACACTTCTTTATTCATAAAATACATGTATTGTGCGTTATGTATGTGCTTCAAATTCTGAATTTTAGTCATTTTACCCCACATTCGTCATAAGAAACTGAATTTCAATCCCCTTGAACTTTCGTATATCGAGAGTTCACTGTATATTTTAAATTTACAGTTTCCAAATTTATTGTCGACGAAAGACATGCGCTTTAAAATCAATATGCAAAATGGAATCAGACATTATAACATTGTATGAACTTCTCTTGGTTTGGCACGTACGATCTTCAGGTTGTAACGAAGAAACGCTTAAAAATAGCTTATGTGCTGTTCCACTCAAATATTCCCGGTTACTCATTTCGGAAGCAGTTATCCGGTATACTGCGCAACATATTTTATGCGCGAACGTGATCCAATAGGCGAAATGGATTTATTCCAAGCTCATCAAAAGCATAAAAAAATACACCAAAGAACCAAAGCATTTTAGTCAACCAGTGTTTATGAAAAACGAATCACCTGCCGGTAAATGACGGCGCATGAGGAGGTCATGGAACGGTGTAAAAGCGCCAGATACAGATCTCTGCTTTTTAGATATTGACTACTCTGAAGACTTGTCTAAAAAAAATAAAATGACCCTATGAAATCTTATATTGAGCTTGCAAAATGAAAATGTCAAATTATTCCCACCTCTTCAAAAAGAAGATGGAACGGTAGCTAGAACTGCACAAGAAAAAGCGGACATTTTTGCAAACTCACTCGAAAAACAGTTCGAAATAAATGAAATCTCTGACACGAATGCATCCATCCAAACCAGCCCTGGATATTTATTTTAAACATGTGGGGGATGTCGAAAACTCTAGAGTAATTGCACGAAGTGCTTAACTCCATGAGGAATTTACCAGTACAAAAAAAACCTGTGAGAACATCCCCAAATAAAAGCCCGCACAATGGTATGTTTAAAAATAGAACGGGGGAAAAAGACAGAGAAAGCAGCAACTTAAAGTGGAAAGTTCTACGACCTCTCTTAGGTCCGCAAACCGGGAACAAGCTGCTTAAGTCGGACAGCAACCGACTGTGAAAAAAACAAAACAACGGCCCTTTTAAGACCCGACAGAAATTTATTCTACCTGACTTTGAAAACCCACTTCCTCTTAGTGACAGGGAATTACGGTTTCATATTAACAAACTCAGGAATAAAAAAGGCGCCTGGTAAGGACGGTATTAATAATAAAATCATGAAAAAATTACGGAAAGCATATGTGCACACGTTTACTAAAATATACAATAAAGCTATTGAAACAAAATACTTCCCAGATGAGTGGAAAGCAGCTGAGGTAATTTTTCTTCCCAAGCCCGGTAAAAACCCGGCTATTCCAGACAATCACAGACCCATTTCGTTGTTCCCAACTATGTGAAAAATATTTGAAAAATAATTATTATTAGAATGCAACAATTATGTGAGGAATTCCCAGTAACTTCATTTATTCAAGGAGGTTTTAGAGATAAACATTCCACGGTGCACCAACTCTCTAGAATAACTAAAAATGTGCGGAAGGAATAATAAAAAAAGAACACACAGCAGCCATATATCTGGATGTGACAAAATCATTCGACAAATCTCCACAAGAGGAAATTATCTTCAAGCTAATAGCATATGATTTCCCACCCTGGATTATTCATATAATCAAATCATACTTGACTAACAAAACATTCTGTGTAAAACTCAATAGGAAAAAATCGTTAAAAAATCGAAGCTGGTCTCCAGCAAGGCTGTGTACTCGCGCCAACGCTGTACTCTATTTTTAGGTCAAACTTTCCCAACTATAATAACAGGAATCTGACTACAGCTCTTTATGCTGACGACACTGCACTTGCTTATACTTCCAAAAATAAAAACCAAGCAAATTTTATTTGCAACATTATGTGGAACAACTTGAGAAGTATTTCTTAGATTGGAAAATCAAACTCAACACTGAAAAAAACCCAAGCAAAATCCAGACTTTGAAATAAAAATTTATAGAAAAAGTACCTTGGGTAAAAGATTATAAATGTTTAGGACTTATAATGGACCACAACTTGAACTGGAACAAACATATTAAAGAAACCCTAACCAAAGCTCTTAAGATCAGAGGAAGTCTCCAGCCAATAATACAAAATTAAAGGCTTAGCAGAAAAAATAAAGCTTTACTATGGAAAGCTTGTATCAGCCCTGTTATTACTTATGGCTGTCCTATCTGGGGTAAATGCAACAAACAGCAGAAAAATAATATTACCTCATTTCAAAATAAATCCCTACGGATGATGGTTGGACATGATGGAAGAACTTCAAATCATGCCATCCGCAGTATGCTAAATATAAATTCTATCTATTATACGATGTACGACTTAGCTAAAAGGTACTATGAAAAAGCTAAGATTCTTCCTAGTCCTCTTGTCAGAGAGGCCCTTAATTATACTGTCAATGATACTGACAGATATAAAAGGCCAAAAGCTATTTTGAATAAAGTTCCAGAAAAGAACACAATTCATAGCTACAGTAGCAAAAAAAAAAAAAAAATAATGCTTGGGAGGGTATTCTTCACGCATGTGAAGATATATAGTTGTTAAAAATAAATATTTATATATACACTGGCGAAAAGGGAAAAAAGAACACCAAGAACGAGACGTCTGCTACCAACGAAATTTATTAAGCATAATAACGGAATACAGAGGATAACGTAATCAAAACGCTATGGCAAAATACAGCTGTATTTGCTGGTGAACTGAAAAATAACATTTCCATGTAACATGGTTAGTACGAGGTTGAATCGCCATGAACTGCGTCAAACTGTGCAAATCTGGCAAGGAGTCTGTCGTACAGATGTTGGAAGTAAGTTTGGATTATTGAGTTCCAAGCATCCTCAACCTGTAAAACGTAAATCGGGGATGGTCGTGGCTGGCCGTGGAGACCGGATAAGTCGTTATCCCATAAAATCCCACACGTGATCATTAGGGGACGACTCCGGTGAACGTGCAGGCCATGGAAGTTGTCCCATACCCCGAAGTGCATGTTGCGTTGCACGTGCCGTGTGTGGGCGTACGTTATCTTGCTGGAAAACACCACGATGGACCGACCTTACAAATGGCACAACAACGGGCTGAATGATGTTGTTGATGTAGGAGGTGCTGTTTAACGTACCCGGAACAAACACTAATTTGTACGGGAGTGATAGCTGATCGCTCCCCACACCAGGAGACCAGGTGTAGGCCCTGTGTTTTGCTGGCGGATGCAAGAAGGGTGGAGACGCTCCCCTGTACGTCTGCGAAGAAGCATACGGCCATCGGAGGCTCCCAAGCAGAATCTGCTTTCATCGGTGAACAAGACAGATCGCCATTGCGTTCTCCACTGCAGACGTTGGCGAGACCACTGCAGACGTTGGCGAGACCACTGCAGACGTTGGCGAGACCACTGCAGCTGTTCCTGACGGTGGGTTGGAGTCAGAGGTACACGTGCCAGAGGCACACGTGCACGTAGTCCTGCATTCAGTAGACGGTTGCGAATTGTTCGCACAGTTACCTCAGGTGCAATGGCAGCTCGGATTTGCGTGGCAGTGCATGTTCTGCTTGACAACGTTGCTGTTCTTATGCGTCGATCGGTCCGCTCATCAGTACGTATGTGACTCTCGGTTCCACGTCTTCTCGTGTGGAAATGTTCCTCGGACCATCTACGCCCCCATCGTAGCACCACCGATACTTCCCGTCCAATTCGCTCCGCAATACCACGATGCGACCACCCGGCCTCGCGGACTCCGACTAGACGACCTCGCTCAAAGTCCGACAACTGCTGAAATCGTACACGTCTTCCATGTCTAGGCATTGCAGCTTCTTCAGGGTCTTCGCACGTGTCCGTACTCCGACGACTGATTACAATCACTTCGCCGTACTCCTTAAATACCACCGACGATAATTTGCATATTATGCCATGCTGTGGCGTAAGCGCTCACCAGTTGGTCCCGAAATTAACATTACACCTACGTAAACTCGACCCCATTATCATATGTAAATTTCATGATCGTCCATCAATTCCTTCTTGGTGTTTTTTTTTCACTTTCCGGCAGTGTATATAAGTTGACACATGTGAAGAAACATAGTTGTTTAAATAAAAAAAAACTCCCAACCAACTAAAAATGAAAAACTCTTTCTCTAATTAGCCCCTGAGAAGCAAGGCAAATAGCCGACTACTACCTGAAAACGGAGCAAACGACAATTCTGTGATTTTGGGTGCCATTCAACTCAGGGTTTTGTGAGAGAACTGGGTGTTCCTATGTAGGATTTTTTCTTGTGTGTGTGCTTTTTTCCCTCAGGTTCCCCTTCTCTCTGCCTTTTTCCTGATTCCTGCGGTCCGACGTTGGCTGCGGGATTAATTGCTCGAAGCGATTTGTTGCAGGTAAGTATTTAGGGTAGCTTACAACTTCAATACTTAACGGGAAACCGTTAACTCCTTCTTCTGTAATTTTTCTGTACTCTTCCTTCACGGTGTTCTATCAGGGCCCTCTGTTCACAATTCTCTTATTTTCGTTTTTACCTGACAAAAGGCGCAGAGCGCTGTGGGTTCGGGCCTCTCCACCTAGGATAGGAACTCTCTTCTTCTTCCCTGCTTTTTAGTGCAATATTTGTTCCTTAGATGGAAAAAGCTGAGAACTGACAGCAGGTCGACAAAAATTAAATTATAATGGCAAATAGACTGGGTCCCAGAATTTCCGTCAAAATAAGTCTTGTGGGGTGCTCAAGGTCAACCGCGTTTAGTGACTTCAAACCCCATAACAGACAGTTCCCGCTTAGTCAGCGACGGATATCGTGGTTCCCCAAAATAATCTGCAGGGGGCAATAGGCAGCACAACATCTGGGTGCGAATAGCAATAAATATTTGCACAGAAAGGAATAAAAAATAAGAATGTCAAAAGAAAACTCCCCCTTATTTTATTTAAAAAACAAAGTACTACAGCTGTTCTACAGGATCAAGAAATTATTTCTGAGTACACTTCATGCAACAACTTGGAAGCAGCTCAGTTTTCAACACCAACCGAAAAGTATTGATTTGAGAAAAAAAAATGTGGTTTGTTTCAAGTAAATTTGTTCAAAGATATTTCAAAAGGCATGCATTTTTCGAATTTATTTTAAACAATAAGTTCGAGTAAAATATTAAGTATTTTCCATTTTTAGAGGGAAATTTAAAACTTTTGTCTTGATGAAGGCAATAAAGCATCAAAATGGAATGGAGATATTTCATTTCAGATAATTTATATCTTCACCATATCGAAATTTGGTCAACGTGGTCTTCATGATTGGAAAGAACTTTCCAATTTTTCCACTACAAGTAATGTGCGGTAGTGAAATCAATTAATTTGAATGTTGAAAAGCTGTGTTATAATTATTAGATTTTGTGATATATTTGCATATATTTTCCAAATGGATTATTACGATTTTTTCATAGTTTTGGCATTCAAAATTTTTGGTCTTTACGAAATTATTTGTTTTATTTCAATTCGTGATATGTTACCAAAAACAAAATGCATCATTCACCTTGAAGAGCTAACAAATAACATATCGGAAAGATTTTTCTAAAGTTAAAGAATGGCATTAGATTGGAGTTCAAATTAAGAAAATAAAAGAAGGATATACATCAAACTGGAAAACAATGTTACACGGGATCTGAACCCAAAAAAATCGCTATTCCGAATGAAACACATCGAATATCAGTCTTCTTCGAAAAACGATGTTTGCAGGAGATTCTTCTCAAAGCGTCATCTTGAGCAATGGTTCGTGCACGACACATATAAAATGATTTGCCTTCATACGTATCTCCTTAAATCCGCATTTCACGGAAAAGGAAATGAACTGGCTACTTTCACGTTATGAAAAATCGAATGCTGAGGAATATTTCACACTCGATTACTAACATCGGCTACAGTGCAATGCGTTACAGTTGCTTTTAGCACACCAAATTGTGTTCTATATCATGTGCCAGTTTCGAAATTTAGTCTCTAAATTTAATTACTGTATTTTAGATCAACTGCACGCGGTTTATTATAATTTAGATTATATATACTTAGTTATTAATGTAAAATACCGTGCAATAAGAATTATTTTAGTTAAGCACACGGATCGCCAAACTACGACTTTCTGCCAACCAAATCCGGCCCCCGGTAAATATGTGAACAACATGTGTGATAAGTTTGTTTTTAATGTTCACCATAGTATCAGAATTATCAATTTGTTGAAAGCCTTGTTTGAAAGACGTTTGGTCATTTTTAAGGGCACGAAAATCATTTCCAGCTCTTTCAGGACCCATTTAAATTTACAGTTGACGATGCTGAGTATAATTACCGGTTGGAACTGTTAGATGTGCAATCTAATAATAATCTGAGGTCATTGTTTAAGATCACATATTGCATTAAATTGGGTAAAATGGAAATGCATGTTTAAATATGGAAATCTTGATATCCATACCCTCTTTATGTTATATGTGATGTACAGATGAAATGGAATATAAATGCAAAACTGAAGCCGAATTTGTAGGCAATACACTTTGAGTTTCTCCAAATTAAATAAATATGTATTGTTCACAGGGATTTTATAAATGTCAGACAAAACGTTCATCAACATATCACAATAATATTATCAATATTTCACAGGAATTTTATTTTACAGCACGAGTAGCCCCGAAATTTCATCCATTTTACATCACAAGTAGGCGAAATATTTTTATTCATTTCCCCATATGGCACCTCGTTACTGATCTTTCAATCAGATTTGTGGAGAATAAACTAAAAGTAGAGATCCAGAAAGAATACAATGTTCTTTATTTACTGCAAAATACTTTCAGGGCTACGTAACGCCGTATGTGAGTTTCTGTTTTTCTGAAGGAGGATTATATGAGATACCAGCATAAGCCACAAAGGTTTGTCTTCCCTACATGATGAAAGGTGCATTATGTTCCGCAGGTATTGTTCTAAAAGTGATTCTGAACGTTATCATACAAAAAGTAGTATTTTGAGTCGTGCTCTGAAACGTTCAAGTACGGCTGAAAGCAGGTTGAAAAAATATATAATTTTATGCTCTCTAGTGTTAAATTATCCGTTAAGAAGTTCCACTAATTCTATGCACTATATTCTTGAATAGAACACTACAAAATAATTTTTTGATCTTTCACATTGAACACCGAGATATTGATAAAAATACGATGTGCATACAGACATGCTCTTGGAAAAACCCTGGCTTACCTTGAGAACCCAATATGCGAAATACATTTACATCATAAAATGTGTGTGCAGAAAATAATGTCTATATTTGATTATCACACGACAGGCCCAATACGTCATTAGGTAGGTGTTCCTAGTAATTGGCTGCTTGAGTATATATTTGACTTCGTAATTGTAATAAGAATTTTGAACTGCATTTTAATGTATCTTAGATAATACATTCGGAGGAAAATGATTGATGTTTTAGCAGTAAGGCTCATTAATTTTCGATATATGTAGTGATATATTTGTCGCTTATTGTGACAATTATAGTTTTTATGAAAACGCACACTAGTGCATAGTACAAATTTTACTTAATAAGGTAGTACAAAATTGGTACATATTTTAATAACATTCTTCATGAATTTGAAATTTGGTATTTGTTTTATTTCTTCGATTGCTCTTCACTTTTCTGTTGCAGTTCTTTATCCAAAATATTAATTACTCATACGTAAAACAAGAAAGTTTCTGTAAGTCCTTTCACTTCTGAATTTCCTTAGGGCTTAATCAAGTCTGAAACTGGCTATGTGATTTGAATTAGGATTCTTCATCACCTAAAAATAGGTTCTCACAAATAAATTTTGAGTGTTTGCAGTTCAACCCAAATCTCTTTGCGTTGCTCTTGGATATCTGCAACGCATTTCCTTTGTTCAGAGATGAGGAAGGAAGGAAAGCTTAATTCGAATCATCCTGTAACCTGGTTTGGGTAGGTTGAATGTTCAACTAGAGCTGATTTTGGGGTATTTTGATGCCTTACATTACGATTTTGTTCTTTCAAGCGGTCGGAGAGTGTTCCTCGTGTAGCGCACAATGAATGTTTACAAAAACACAAGTTGTAGTATAAATTCCAGTCCTGTAGTAATCTGGAATCCGAATCTCCACAAACATATGCTCAAAGACAATCCGTTGACACGTGACACAGCTCGAAGGACAGTCGACGACCACATCGTGTCTCGATGTTAACGGCACAGCATTGCATTGCATGATTCGGCTGCTGGTTGCGAACGTCCATCGAAACTGGAGCATGGATGATTGGCAACGCATCATATGGTCTGCCGAACCTCGTTTCACACTGCATCGCGCAAATGGCAGGTAGCGTGTGTGGCGTAAACCACATGGATCCCTTGGTACCTCTTAAGTCTTCCTTCACTAGTTCCAGCTATGTGAAGCTTCTGGACGACCATCTTCACCCATTCGTTACGTGCCTCTCTCCGAACCAAGTTTCGATCTATCAACAACACACTGCTCCACCCTATTGGTCATGGCTAGCGACTAACTGGCTCCATGAATATAGCAGTGAGCTTGCCACACCCGCACGGCCCCCTCGCTCATCAGACATCAACCCCAAGGAGAATTTATGTGACGTACTGGAACGAGTTGTTCGTGATTAACCAGCCCCACTTACGTCTCTGCCTGCTCTACACCAAGCATTCTTAGATTGTTTGTCAGCGGTACCTGATTCTGTGTTTTGGAATCTCACTGCGTCCTTAGCACGACGTTCCGATGCCGTCCTGTGTGCAAAAGATGGTGCCGCGCGCTATTAGGTGGGTGTGCGTAATAATTTGTCCTTTCAGTGTATATTGGATAACACAGTCGGAGAAAAATGATTAATGCTTCAGTACGAAAGTACTATAGATTTCATTATTTGTAATGATATATGTGTCTCCTATCGAATGACAGTTGGACTTCTTATGTAAACGTGCACAGACACGCACTAATAATTTTTTCTAGTTCATTAAGGCGTACAAAATTGGTATATCTTTTAAAAATATTTTGGTGAATTTTAAATTTGACATTTATTTTGTGTTTTTTGAAAACACATCTATTCTCTTTAGTTTTTTTATTCAAAAAATCGATTATGTATTAAAATAATAAATCAATGATATTGAATTCGTATACCTGGTAGAGAAAGTTACGCAAAGGCTTGTAGCTGAGCCTATTTTTACGTGCGTACGGATTCAAACAGATTTGGCAAATCTGCATCTTTCGGGTATTGCAACATAACGCGTTTTTATATCCTGCTTGAAAATACAGACTATTTTAAACTTTTTGTTTCTTCAATTCGCTTTATCAGTGTTTGTGAACAAAAACAATGTGTATGTTATAATACTGTTATGTAAAAAAATATAATTTATGCTAACAAAATCGCCATCACCTATCATGCATTACTACATGCACCGAAGAACCAAAATATGACCACTCTTTGTTTACATGAATCGGAGCAAGTAAACGACGCTTGTGATGGTCTGAAAATGAATAGATGAAACCTGATACTGAACTCTGTTAATCAACTTTATTCTAGCTCTTCAAATGGGAAAGGAAGCGGTCTTAAGCTGGTTTGACAAAGGCGATTTGAATTGGCCACATGAAATGGTCGAGTGATATCCCCGCCGGCAAGTCTTCTGAAATGCTACCAGTCAGCTTATGTGAGAACTGTCAAAAGTTGCCAAATGAGGGCGCCTCAACGGACAGGCCCAAGATGTATGCTAACCACCGCTTAAGGGCGCTGTATGAGAGCAAGGGTCATCCCGTATGTTACGCAATAACAGAAGGGATACTGTGGTGAACTCGCTGATCAATTGAATGCTGGAAAAGGGACTAATATTCCATAACACAAACAGTACATTCAGCCCTTCTGAAAATGGGACTGCGTAGAAGTAGGTAGTTCGGGAACATATGCTGACCTCCATTCGCGTTCAAAGGCAGCTTAAAAATGGACACACGAACTTCAAAGCTGTTTCTTGAACAATTCCAAGGTCATCTGCTCCGACGAATCTCTTTTCTGTTGCATCATGGGGACGAATTTCCATACCTGTTGCACAAAGTTCTGTGGAATTTGATACCAAGAAATAGCAACCACCACGTAACTTCTGTATAGATTCATAATTTCCGGGAGCAGCTGGACTTCGAGAATTTTTCCCGCAATATGTATGCTACCTGTCTTTTCTCTTCATTCTGAAATTGTTAATAACTATCTTGGACACAAATACACTTTATTAGGAAATCTACGTAGCACAAATTTCAAAAAGCACAGTTGAATTACAAATATGCTTTTAATGAAAATAGATTCCACACAATAACCTAATATTTTAGAGACATGAACGTGTAGAGGTACAGTATATAAACGTTTTTTTTATAAAGCTACTTCAGTATTTCTAAATCAATTCATAACATCTAAATTTTCCATGGAGAAGTTTCACTAGGTATGCTAGATCAAATTTCGAAATATCATTTCATATTTCTCAGATGAAACAGAAAGTTCCGCTTAACAGACTGGGACAGTTTCGAAAAAGTTTAAATGTAGGAAGCATTTTTGAGGAAAAGCTGGCAAAATAATTTTTCATAATGAATTTGGTGTGTTGATTTCGAATATTTTGTTTGCCACTCTCGATGTTGATGTATATATGATTCAGATCGCTAACAAGCGACATGGCCACCATGCGAAAAGAAGTACTTGTAACTCTTGAAGTAACGGTAGTAAAATAGCGGTCTTGGTGTCTAATATTGCATTTTTAGGTACATGACATCCAAATATTACAATTGCTACTCTTAAATTGGTGGGAGTGATAGCAGATTTCGAATTAGCTGTTCATCAATCATTTTCTATCCCATGGCAGTGGGTGGCAGTAACACAGGGTTTGATATGACCTATTGCCTACATACCATGGCATAATAGTGGGCCCGTTGTAGATAAAACTTAAGAGCATCAGTTGTAGGGGGAAGTGCTTCTGGTGTTTTTCCTTTGCTGGACAGCTTAACTCTGGCTTCATCAGCTGCTTGACTCTGCCGCATAATACAACTTGCATAAGGACTTCTCTTCCTTATGTATTGTTTCTTGTCTCATTTCACCTATACCGGGTTGTAGTACGAGGTCATGATGAGTATTAAAGTGTTTTTCATGCTGTCGTCTTACTGATTACAGCAATGTAGGAAACAGTGCCACACCCTGCTATGGAATGACATGTGAGGGGACTCCCGAAAACAGAAACACTAAACGAAAGTTTCTGCCTTATTTCATGCACAGGAACTTATTTTCTTTGTTTTGATGTTCCTGCTCTCAACCACAACTCAGTACAACCAATCTTGGGAAATAATGCTACCAACAGAACCAACCCATCTGTAGCACGTGCTGAGACAGCAATGCCATCTGCCTCAGATTCGAGACAATGAAGAACAATACGCGTGTCTGCTTCCTCATGGTTTGGGTGTAGTCCTTGAAATGACAAATCAAGTTTGTTGGTCCGTACATCATCTCCCTGGAAAAATCCACCAGAAACTACAATGATTTTGTCTTCATGAGAATTGTCAATCAAACGATTAGATACAAAACAGGCCAAATCTTTCTTGCTCTCTGACTTAGCTGACTTAGCAAGACATTTACTGAATTTTTGGGGGATTACGACTCTCCTTACTAGAAGAACATGTTTGATCGCCTATCCATAGTCCAACCCTTGAATGTCGTTTTACAGTATCGATCAAAAGTAACATCAATCCTACTGAAGTTTCTACCCATAGAAATCACAAGGTAAAGAAATGCATCTGTCAGTTCACCAAAGTTAATGACTAATGCAAGCTTTCCAAGTGACATAACTAATGCTTGACCATCTATTATAAGACAGGACTTTGTCTGAATTGCTATATCAGGTTGACAAATTATACTGTTGGTTATCACATTAGCTAGAATGGCTCTGTGTACTGTTCTGAGACTTCCATTTGTGTTTGCAAGGGATATTGGTAATGACATTAGTCCATGACACAAAGTGCGATTTAGATTAACATTACGACCAGCTTAATAGACAGTTATGAGGAGTTGAAGAATATCCCTGTCTGCTTTCAAAATGGTTGGTTACCTTGTCAGTATCTACCATATTAACTTCATAAAGGGACTTAAACGTCTTTGCTTTTCACTTTCTTTGAAGATCACTTGGCTTGTTCATAGCCTATGTCTGGTTCCATCATCCTTTACTTCACGAAGGTATCAAGCTTTAACTGTCCTAATGGCTGATAATTTAGTAGACTATCTTAAATATCAGCAGTAGCTAAATCCTTTGTGGCAATGTACTGGAGGAGACACGCTTATTGTTCTTCACTGTCTCCAATCTGATGCTGGTAACGTTTTTGTCTCAGCACATGATGCAGATAAGTTGGTCCTATTGGTAGCATTATTTCACAAGATTGGCTGTACTAAGTTGTGGTTGAGAGCAGGAACAACAAAACAAAGAAAATACTGTCCTGTGCATGAAATAAGACAGAAAGTTTTGTTTACACATTCGGTTTTCGAGAGCCTTCCCATTCCATTCCATAGCAGCATGTGACACTGTTGCCTACATTGCTGGGATCAGTAATAGGACATCATGGAAAATATTTAATGCTGATCATGACCTCCAACTACATTTTGGTATATGCGAATTGAAACAAGAAACAATATATAAGGCATAGAAGTTCATGTGGAAGTTGTATTATGTGCCAGACGACAGCTGCTGTGATGAAATCAGAGTGCAGCTGTTCAGCAAAGGAAAAACACCAGAAGCACTTCCCCCTACAACTGACGCTCTGAAGTTTCGTACACAAAGGACCCACTATCAAATGGAGGCAGGTATGGAGACAGTCGGTCATACCAAACCCTGTGTTACCGCTACCCACTAACATGGGATGGAAAATGGTTGATAAATAGCTAATTCTAAATCTGCTATCACTCCCACCAACTCCACAATCTTGGAAAGACATTGTCTCAAGTGGATGTAAAGGTGGTTGTATATTCGCTAACTGTTCATGCAGGAAAGGCAAGCTTGTACATACTGCAGCTTGCATATGTACAGATAATCGCAGAAAGGTTGGTTGGTTGGTTGTTGGATTTTATTGGCGCAAGGGCCAGGTTTGGCCAAAGAGCGCCAGACAAAGAACTATCAGCCACAGATTTTTAAAAACGTGGAAAATGATTAAGAGCAGACAGGCTTGGTAAAAGTTGAAAAAGAGTATGATGAAAGCTGTGAAGACAAGGTAGTTAATTAGGTTTATATAAAAATTTATTAATTTACTATTATAATTATATTTTTTTTTTAAACACAACTACACAAAGGATGAGTCACTCTCCTCCCCCCACACTCCTCTGCAATGCTGGCAGAGGGCGGGGACGAACTGTCACTCTCTTCCCCCCATGTTCCTCTGCAATGTTGTTTGAGGCTGGGGACGAACTGTCACTCTCCTCCCTATGTTCCTCTATAATGTTGGTTGAGGGTGGGGACCTCGCTGAGGCCGAGACAGTTGGATGGACACTGCACACCTTTGCGGATTGAGGGCCGGATCGTCCGCACGTGCAGGCTTTCTGCTTTAAACTGGAAGAGAGGGTCGGCTGCAAAAGAGAAGGCCCAGAATCAGGTAGTCGAAAAATCGCGAGCTCGGGGAAAAACACCTGTGTCGCTTGGTCAGCTGTAGATCGCTTGGCAAGCGCTGCGAGAGCTACAGGGCGCGGAACAAAGGGCTGCACGGGTTGTGGCTGAGACTGAACAACTGCGGCAAAAGTACGCTGGCGGGTGTTGGGAATACCCAACTTGGCCTTGGCAGCAGGGTACGAGAGGCCTTCCAGGGTCTTGAGGCGCTGGATCGCCATCTCGTCCTTCCATTTCATACAGTTGCGGGAGTAAGCTGCATGGGCCTCACCGCAGTTAACACAGCAGGCCGCAGAAGTGCAACCTTCCCCGTCATGTTCACTGGAGCCACAATTTGCGCAACGAGCGGAACTCTTACGGAAACGTTGTGAATGCCTGTACCTCTGGCACCTGAAACAGCGCAGAGGACTGGGAATGTACGGGCGAACTCCACAGACCAAGTAGCCAGCCTTGATTTCGGTCGGAACTTTCGGGGAGTTAAAAGTCAAGATGACATTTTTTGACTTAATCATGGAACCATCACGCCGGAACATCATACGACGTGCAGCAATAACACCTTGATCAGCAAGTTCAGTCACGAATTCGTCTTCACTGCATGGCAAGAGATCAAACTCCGAAATAACACCCCGAGAGGTGTTAAGAAACGGGTGAGGTGTCACTTTTACAGGAATGCCTTGAAGACTAGTGAGGTTCAGAAAAGTGTTACTCTGAGAAACACTGCAAGTTTGGACAAGCAGGTCCCCAGAGCGAAGCTTCCTCACAGACTTCAAGGGGCCAACCGCAGCGTCCAAAGCTTTAGAAATGAAAAAGGGAGATCTGGTGGACAGTCTCTCATGCGGATCGATGGATTCTACAAGCAAGTGAGTAGCATGCGTAGTCACAGCAATTGAGGGGAGACGACGCTTCGGAGCGACTGGTACAGCCGCCGAAGAAGAGGTTCCACATTCTTGGTCCAGGTCAAGGTCTAAAGACCGTTTAAGGGTATGAGACTTGGTAGGTTGAGAAGACGAAGGACAGTCGTTGTCAACTATCATTTTGTCATTTGACTTAAATTTGGAGTTTTTGTTCTTTTTACCCATGGAAAAAAAGGAGGAAGATTCGTCTGCAGACTACTCCACCCACCACCGAGCCCTACAAGGGAGAACTGGAGGTCTGCAAGCCAAGAAAATGACGCTGGACACAGTTCTGGAGCTTATACGTTGCAGATATAGTCCGTTGGCTGTGATCACACGCACTCGGCGGACACTTCGGCCTCCGGGTACCGTCATGCCAACGCCTTTGGCATGATCCCACAGCCCCCGGGCTCACCCTGCCGTGCTATACGACAAAAAAGCCGCTAAAGCCGTGTACACAACTTCGTACAAGACTTCTGACTAGAGGTGGGTTAGTCTCTAGCCTCCCGTTTACAGCGAAGCCGGGGTCGAAGAGGAGTGTTGGTACACAGGAGGCACTTATCCGGTCTCCTGCGACCTCAGCCGCCAGACATCCCATTTCCGCCTCACGGGTCTCCGCACGCGGCAAACATGCAGGTAGGTCTAGCACCCAAACCAGCTAAAAGGAAAAAAAGAAATCCAAAGAAGACAAATCCTGGAAGGGAACCTAAACGGAATCTCAGCAACCTACGAACTGAGCGGTTAATATAATACAGTTAGTGGTGGAGGGTAACAAAACCACAAGACCGGGGTGTTAGTGCATAACGTGGTAGCGATTAGGTAAAGTATACAACACGGGCAACTAGCCAGTGGAGAAAATAAATAAAAACGAAAAAGCGAGACACAAGACCAGCTCGGGATCGTGGGGCCGCGACTCCCCAACAGCTGGATGAACAGCCGTCCCTGCAAACACCAATAGCACCAAAATAAAAATCAAGCGGTGGCATGACATCAGATGATGACCCGTCACAAGGTCAGCTCGGGCCGTGGGAGCGCCGCTCCCAAATAACTGGAAAACCAGTTATCCCCGTGCGGGGGTCGCAGAAAGGAATGCATGAATATCCTTGAGTAAAAAAAGGATATGTTTGTATAAACAACAAGGATCAGTAACTTACGGTTTTTCTAGATACTGTTTATTTAATACGATGTTGTTATGCTTTTTGTTATATTACTTTGTATCTATAGGGCCATTCAACCATACATCATCTAATGTTCTGTTCCAATTTTTCAGCTTGAAATATTATATTAAAAATATGTAGTTATATATGACTTGGTATTATTCATCCAAAAGTGTAAGTTTCTCTGTCTAGCAGGATGGCGGCCTGTTTTATTCATTTATTTATCTTTTGGCGATAAAAACCATGTAACATCAAATTTTAAATTCGAAATTGAAATTTGAATTTAATATACCAAAAAACGTAACGTTAGACACGTAACGTTAGACACCAATATCACTATTTTACTACAGTTACTTCAAAAGTTATAAGTACTTCATTTCGCGTGGTCGCCATTCTGTATTTTGGTGATTTGAAGCATATAACATCCAAACCGAGAATGGCAAAAAAATTTGGAAATCAGCACACAAAAAATATGCGAAAGAGATGATTTGCCAGCTTTTCCTGAAAACCAAATCCTACACTTTTTACAGCCTTTTTCCTCAGAATTTGTCCCACTCCATCACAGTAAATTGTCATGATAATAGAATATTTCCAGCTAGACGAACCATTTCTTCACATCCATCTGATTTTTAAATCAATGAAGGAAGATATATTCCTCATAATATGTACTTGGGAAATCGATAGAATATTTAAAACAAACACAATATGAAAAAATGGTGCATTGCTTGTGATTAGAAACCATTGGCACCTCTCGGGTTTCCATTTGGTAACAGATAGCACAGTTGAAAAGTGGTCATTCCGAAATGGTAGAATAGCAAGATGAAAAACTGTAAAATAAATGAGATGAAATGTTCAAAGCAAGCACAATATGAATTCTGAATTTTCTTGTACCACTTACTGGTCATCCATGTAACACCTCTCAGAAAACTTGCAAATTTCATTAGGAGAGGCGAATTTGTTTTCCGATCCAAGGCCATGAAATTTGAAAGTTTTCTGAGAGGTATTACATGTGTTAACAAGTAAGTATTACAAGAAACTTCAGAATTTATATTGTGCTTGCTTTGAACATTTCATCTCATTTATTTTACAGTTTTTCATCTTGCTATTCTACCATTTCGGAATGACCACTTTTCAACTGTGCTATCTGTTACCAAATGGAAACCCGAGAGGTGCCAATGGTTTCTAATCACAAGCAATGCACCATTTTTTCAAGTTTACCATACATTTGTCAAGATGCCAATTGTTGTCATCCTTCATTTCATGTTTTCGAGGAAGTTAATTAAGGCTTCCTCAACAGAGTTATATTGTTTGTTGGAGCAGTGGCGAAGTCCTCAATAGCTTTCGTTTAGGACAGGCAGATTGCCCTATGTTTTTCAGCGTTTAACAAGAGCGCGGTACAGCGATCAGTTGGTGAAACTGAACGCTGCAATCGAGCAAAAACGACCATGGACAGGTAAAGGACGCCGCCCAAACATCCTCCTACACGATAATGCCAGACAATATATAGGTGCTACCACGAAATCAACCCTTGAACAGTTACACTGGGAGATTTTACGGCACCCGGTTTACTCCCAGGACATTGCACCCTCAGACGTTCATCTGTTTCGTTCTATGCAACATGCCCTAGCAAAACAGCACTTCGCCGCAGTTCCAGAGGTGGAGAATTTCGTCAATGCGTTCTTCAGCTCAAAACCCGAGTCCTTCTATCGCTGGGGCATTCATTAATTGCCTGAAAAATCCCAAGAAGTCATTAATGTTAACAGCCAATATTTCGTTGAATAAATGTGGCTGGTCTCCTGATTGTTCCCGTCTCCTTTTTCCTTAAAACGGCGGAAACGTTTGCATAACCCTAATAATTATATACATTTAGAATATGTATGGTGAAGCACGTTAGATGCTGTAAAAAGCATTTTCAATAAATCCAAGGAAAGAAATGAATGATTTACTTTTGGACGTTTGTTATTTGCTTTGTACTTTTATCTTATTCTGCATCCAGCAGTCAAAATTATTAAGAAATTATTTGTAAACCATAAAAAAACATTTTACTTCAACTTCTACGTGTTGTAAATTTTGAATAAACCTGTCTTCGATTGTAGTCTTAATGGACTTTAGGATGTTTTTTTTACTTGCCCTCGTATATATGTCTTTTCATTCCCATGCGTATTGCACCTTTTGTGGAATATTTTGTGTTTCATCGAAGGTTTTTGTTTCTCATATTTGTGTAGGTATTTGTCGTAGAAACACACTTTAGCATCCAAGAGAAAGGTGTTCCTTCGTTTCATTTGATTTTCTACACATCCTACACTTACCATCGCCTGCAAATTTGCTTATATTACGCGTTTTTCTAGATTACACAACGCAATTTTGAATCTTAGTGAAGAATGCCTTGATTTTTTTGGTAAAGCTTACCCTTTTACTAACCTTGTAGGCAGAAGATTTTTTCTGTGTTTTTCGGGGCTAAGGAACCTGGATGTGTACCTTGCAAAGTTTTGCTTTCCCAAAATTTCAAAGAAATGTTTTTTGATTGAGAACTGCGTTAACTTTCATTTAGGTTTAACGGGATTAAATATTTATGATATGCAGCCACCATAGTTGTGACGACATGTTTTTTTTGCTAAGAAATGGAGTTTGAGATGTTTTTCTTGTTCTCGACAAAGATTTGATATACTGATCAACGTCTTCATTATTATTTTTATTTCTTTTGTCGACGACTTTCTCGACCAGGGTCGGTGAGCAAAATGCTTAGATATTCATCTCAAGCGTTGAAAGTCACGATGTTATTTTGATCTGAGCAGGTATGTACACCGACTGCATTTTGGATTGGGTAAAGCAGTTTCCAACTCTCGAGATTTTTAAGAATGTTATTTTTTTTCCAGATGACTATTTAATTACGATGGACAGCCTTTGCAAAGTGAGGAAAAGATAACTGTTGGAGGGTAAACAATTTCCGTCTATGGCAGTCTTGTCCTGACGGTAGGTTTCTGATAATATAGAGCAGACATTGGGATATCATTAGACATGTGCTTTTGAAATTTCGAAACAAATGATTACCAGCGTGCCATTTATCGCGAAAAAAAAACGAAACCAACACGAGTGTCCTATTTATTCAAGATGAGAGAAACACGAATATCATAATTCCTTCATAATTTTTGTTCGAAATCGATCTTGGCAATCACGATCCCCTGTTTTCTTTCATTCTTCAGGTACTGTGCAAGTACCTGAAAAGACTTGATCAATAATCTAAAAACAACAAAAAAAATTTGTTTGATCACAAAGTTTAAATTCTTATATCAAGGAAGGTACTAACTAACAAAACAAAACAAAAAAGACGAAAACAATAAGCTTCCTCCTATATTCTAAGCAATGAGTTTTTAAGTTCGTTGCAAAGCCATCATCATACTGAAGAGCCACAATCTGAGCACTCGGTTTTGAAGCTTTGTCGGGATGAGGTAGTTAGGTTTCAGACTAGAAACTCAGGGAGATTTCTAATTCTTCATCATATTTAGAATAAATTATCGACGTTTATTCCCAATTAAATGTTTCTTTAACACCTACAAAAGTTTCGCAGAACGTTTGGCTCGGCATCATCAGGACGAATGGAGGGCCATTGGAGGGCTAATGACCATGGTCATTGGAGGATCATGGAGGACCATTCGTCCTGATGCGAAACTATAGCAGATGTTAATGAAACATTTAATTGTGAATAAACGTTGAAAATCTATTCTAATATAAATCAACATCACTAATGTGTACTCTTGAATTGTATATAATCTCTAACAAATGCTCATTGTCTACCGTGCTTGAAATATAGACCAAATTATTCGTCTTGCAATGCAATTCAAAGGATCCCGATACCATTTTCGCATTGACTGATCCCCATAACGTGGCTTCGATGACCTACTAACTCATTATTCATGAATATTATTGCCATCATTTATCATTTGCGTGTTTACTGCAGCTGTTTCCTTTCAGATAATATACATTTTCCGAGAGCGAATGAATGAGTGAGGTGTATGTGCATGTGCAAATTTTATTCCTCCACCCGGTAGAAGTTTAGGGAATGTGACAGCTTTGACCACCGAGTCCTCTTACTTTCAGCCATGTGACGTGATATACTCAGTCGTATCAGAATAATTCCCCCCCCTCCCGGAAAGGAAATACGGTATAACCGCCAAAGCACTTCACAGAATGAACGTCACAAGTTCTACCACACGAAAATATAAACGACCATACTGGACACCTGTGCCATAGTGCGTACCGTGATCACAATGGGAAGAGGTAGTGATTTGAAGGATGTTCAAAAACTAATAATCATTGACTACCGCGCCAATGGTGAAAGCATCTCAGAAACAGCAGACGATGTGGGCTGTTCCCGAAGAGCTGTAATATGGGACTGCTAGCCTATTGAGCACATCTGGCCGTCATAAGTGTGGAGCCGCAAAGGCTGTGGACCCCAGAAGAAAACGTCGCCTCTGTCGACTGGTAAGAAGCAATCAACGCCAAAAAGTGAAGCAGCTGACCACGCAAATGAACGCTGGAGTACCAAGGTACCTGTTCCTGATAACAGTAGAGAAAACTCTGTTACGTATGGGTCTCGGGATTCATGATGCCTCAAGGGGCCCATGTTAACCCAGGACCATTAGCAACAACGCCTGCAGTTCTCATGGGACAACGCTCATTGGACATTGAGAAAAGGTTGCCTTCTGCAACGAATAAAATTTTCAGTTCCGCAGAAATGACGGGAGGTAGCGGATAAGGCATCATACACACGAGAACCAACACTCGGGAGACCGAGAATTAACACTCGGAAATCCTTCTCAGACACTCGGAACCAACACTCAGACACCGATAATCAACACTTGGAAAAACTTCCCTGGCCCCTTTTCGTCTATGCCACACCATCTCGCGGCTGTTAGCCAGGCCAAGTAAGGTTATTCCCATTAATGAGGTGGTGGACCGTGTATGTGATAGACCGCATAAAATTTTTCCAAAAACTTTGTTTTGGAGATCTTCTCTTCCAATGCATTTAGTGTGTCATGTTATCATCTTTAAACAACTCGTTTGTATATGTCCTCTGTTTCCTTATTTGGCTGTTTGAGATGTTTATATTGTTACTACTACTAACCAATAAAATTGTGATATGTTACCAGTAATCTATGTCTAAAAATTTTTAATTATGAAATTTTTGAGTATTTCATAGCTTTTTTTGTGTACTATGACATTTTTGTCACATTTACGCCAAAAATCGGATTGTCATCTTCAAAATTTGTATTATATGGCGTAATCCCGTATTTCTTTCACGTAAATGTGTTTTAGGGTTTATGGAAGTAAGTGATAAAAATGATGAGTTATGACATCTCTCCAAGACTAGCGTCAGGCGACAGCGATATCCACACATCTCATTGGTAGCAGTAAAACCGAAACCCACAAATTGGCGACCGGCAGTGAAACGGCACTTATAGTTCGCATACGTAGTCGAAGTAGTGACACAGGTGGTTTATATCTTAGTTAACATTAGTTTCTTCATTGGCGGCTATCGATAGTCCTGTACAACTGATTTTTTAAGGTGAAATTGGATTTATTTGATGAGGTTTTATGCTTTGCATTTAGACAGCTGAAACCAAAGTGTAATAGTGATTTTTCCCTTTAGACAGCTGAAGCCAGAGTGTAATAGTGATTTTTCCCTTTTGACAGCTGAAACCAGAGTGTAATAGTGTTTGTATATAGTGTACATAAAAAAAGATTAAAAATCGAATATTTCATCTCCCAGATAATTATTTTTGGAATATCACGACATGTATTGAGAGTTGTCCATAATTTCATAAACGAAGAAATATTACACACCAACAATGTGCAACAAGTGGACTAAAGATTGAAGGTACGTAATTGTATTTAATCCATTAGTGCATGATTTATGTTACTGTGAATTTTCGGTGTAACTTCTCAACGAGGACCCGAAATTGTGGTCCTACTGATATATTTTATACCTATTGCATAGTAAGTAGAGAATACCGTCATTCTCAGACTAACTATATGACGCACCCTGAAGGCTCAAATATATGAGAATCCTGTTGCGTTAAGAGACCTGAAGCTCATCTGTTACAACAGGTTTGAGTCCCATTAGAATGAATTTATACCGCACCTGTCTTCCCATTACAACTTACAGATTTTGGATCGATGATTCAAAATTCTGAAGCGATGCTTCAGTAACTTTGGGAGCAGTCTTTGCTTGCTGATCACTGAAAAGATTTTGTAACCCGTATGCGATTCAACCGAATTTTGAAAGACAGGAAAGGCTTGAGGCTGAAGGTTCAATCATCTGGTAATTACGAATGAACAGTTTTTCAGTTAGGAAAGCTTCGAAGGAAAGTTATAAATATTAGAGCTAGAATGTATGCCTTTGGCTAAAATACTAAGTCAGTGGAAATCGGCGTTTCATACTGCAAACTAATGTTTTCCTTATATTCCATTGCTTTATTTTATGTTTGATGTTTACATTTATAGTTTCTTGCTAATGTAGACGTGGCAGTCATTTATATTTTTATTATATGCAACTTTAATTTTGCTTTAATTTTTTATGTTGGAAAGGGCCTGTTGTAGTATTTTATTTATCATTCGGTTTTATTTATTTATTTAAATATCTTCAGGGTATCACCACAACGACTGCACCACTCACACCTCATACAAGTATATGTTATGTCGGACGATTGATTGCGCCTTCTTGAAAGTCACGTAGTCAACGATCCGCATCCACTTTTGACAAAGGTGGACATAAATGTATTAATGGGTCAGTGTACGTCGTTTCGATAAATTTATGTACGTATATATGATTTATTATTATGATAAATAGAAGGTAACATATATCCGGCAAGAGAACGAACTACCGTCTCTGTAGCTACCCACGAAGAGCGCTATGCACGGAAAACTACACTATGCTTCCATCTTGAAACCTGCAGGAATATTTGAAAGGAGAAATAGATAGTCTAAATTAAAACCTGCGAGCCTCCCCGGTGGCGGAGTGGTCTAAGCGATGGCTTATGACCATTCGCACGGAAAGGATCCGGGTTCGAATACCATTGAGGCAGGGATATTGTGTTTCTCTTACGGCACAGGTTCTCTCCCTTCCCTGGAACCCTTTACCCTAATTTAGTGACGAGCGACTGCTTACAGCACATTGAGTTGCTCACGGTGGTCGTTAAACCTCCAATAAAGAAAAACCCTACGAGGTACTTCTTGTTCGCAAACTATTGAAAATTTGCGCACCGTTACGGAAATTTTTAGGCAGATTGGATATCAGAGGCATGGTGTTTTCAATCGAAGATCAGAACGTTTAGTGAAAGATAATTAATTACTTTGAAAAAAATTGTTGAGCTGACCAGTTGACGAAAGATTGCGAGGTTACAAAAGAAGCTAAATTTCATTACCTGTGGAGATTGAACTTCCGGAAAGTAATTTACATTGTTGTTAATGCTACAAACAAGAAATGAGTTTTCTTGATGAAATATTCTTTTCATATAGAATACTGAGACATATTTAAGGCTGAAATTTATTATGCAGTCAATAATTAATGGCAACTGCATTGAAAAAATAGTCATGAAATATAATACACATTCGCAAAATAAATAAGTCTGATATTTTTTAGGGTTATTGGAAACAAAATCATCTTCATATAAATGTATATCTAAAAATCTTATATACATATATATGAGCATAGCATCATGACAGACCGTTGCGGAAGAAACTTGGGAGACCTAAGCCAGAAGTCGATTGATAATATTTGAAAATGATGATGATGATGCTATCATCATAACCATCGAAAATCGTTATGGATCTAACGCTGGATTAAGGTCTTCCCAAGTTTCTTACATAAATGTATATCTTACGTCAGTCTTCTCCATGTCATTGTCGCATGCTTTCGAATTTCATCACCCTTCCACATGTTCTCTTCCACTTGGTCTTTTCCTGTCCCTTGGAATCCAGTCTAGAATCTTGGTTGTCCATGGTTGATGGTCCGTTCTTCTGGCAACATGACCAGCCCATTGAAATTTCAAGGATTTTATTCTGATCATGACGTCTTCCACTCTTGTCATTTCTTTATTCATTAGTACCTCTGCTTAGCTCACCCGGCAACACCAAGCATTAATTTCTCCATGCTTCTTTCAGATGTCTACAGTCTTTGTATGACTATATTTATATAAACACGGTCGAGTGACGTTATTGTGACCACCAACTAATATCCAGAATCACCGCCGTATGCAGCGCGGACAGCAGCTAGACGTGCTGGGAATGACTCAATAAGGTGCTGGAAGGTGTGAACAGGTATGTGGAGCCATGCTGCCTGTGTAGTGCCTCTGACAACTTAATCGTGCTCTTTCAACCACCGTCGGACATCTCTAGCTGTGTGACACGTCCCATTGTTGTTCTGGAAGATCCCATCCACCCCAAGGAAGACAATCAGCATGCATGGGTGTAAGTGGTCTGCAAGGATGGATTCATAACGAATTATGTCCAAAGTACCTTCCACAAGCAGGAGTGGACCCAGAGAATGCCAGAAAAACACTCGCCACACCATAACGCTGCACCCACCAGCTTGCGTTCTTTCAGCGATGGTTGAAGAGTGTTTTTTATCCGATGTTTCTCACAATTCCGATAGTGCCGTGCAAATGTAAGCCTTTTCTGCCGATGCACGTTCGTTAGCATAGGTGGAGTGAACATCCCTTTGAAACGGAGCCGCATACACAACAGAGTTTGCCGAACTGTCGTTTTAGACACACTTTCGGCAGCATCTTGGTTCATTCGGCCAGTGAGTTGCTACACTCTAGCGTGCCGATCGTCCCTCACCCACCTACGTAGCCGACGTTCACCTCTCATATCAATGGGACGTGGTGCTTTTCAGTTGTCACGTCGCTTATTCGCAATGGTGCCATTTCACCAATCACGATACACTTTAACCACAGCAGCACGCGAACAGCTCACAAACTGGGCTGTTTCAGAAATACGGCCACCTTGGTCCGAAAGCCGATAATCATCATTTTCTGCAAATCTGATAAATCTCTCTTTTTTTGTCCGTTACAGCAACGAATGACATGTTTTAAGAATGCCTACAGCACGCCTTTCGTTCCTTCCAATCCAGCTCACGACACGTGCCTTCTTTCTTTTTTTTTCTTTTTTTTTTTTTTGATTGGAGGTTTAACGACCACCGTGAGCAACTCAATGGGCTATAAGTAGTCGCCCGTACCTAATGTAGGGTCACTGGTTCCAGGGAAGGGAGAGAGCCAGTACCATAAGACAAACACAACATCCATGCCTGACCGGGATTCGAACCCGGAACCCTTACGGACGAATGATCAGAGGCCAGCGCCTTAGACCACTGCGCCACCGGGGCGGCGTGCCTTCTTTCATTGGCTACGCGCTGCAGACGTCAAAAGTTGGAGGTTTTCACAATAATGTGACTCGACTGTGTGTGTGAGAATTTCGGTTGTCCATTGGTAATTCGTCTTTTACGCGTGAAGTGATACATCCACAAATTCAGCAAAAAGCTTCAATTACATATGAAACTTTTTGGAAATAATACAGATTATACAGTGTTATAATCATACCAGCTCCAATGCAAGATCAGTTGGTTGTTAAAATCCCCAACATTTCTACTTGTGGTAACTAAGGTATTTAGAAGTGCAAATCCTGAACGCATACGTTCAAGTTCTTGAATCATTAAAAATTCCTTTGTAGCAAAAGGTTCATGTGCAAACAAGTCAGTAATACCAGTTCTTGTACGATGAATGAAATGCAAGAAATGTCATAGTTGTGAACCTCTTTCACTAGAGAATAAGTACGGTTTCGGAGCATTGATTGAAGCTTGTCAGTGAAAATCCAAGATAATTTTGTGTTGCAACAAATGGAATTAACTGGATCACCGGCACACGATCAGTTTATGTCTGACTCTAATAGTAGATTGCGGTATGTTTTTCCTCTTTCTAATGATAAGAACCTCAAATTCTGACTGACACAGTTGTCAGTTCCTAGAAAACAAAATCAGAAATTTACGAATAATGAATTTCTTGGTAGGTCTCTGACAAAAAGTAATTGATGTTACTCACAACCTCACGACATAAATTTCATCGAATGGCCGTTAATTCCTCTTGTTATGCCCAAAGTGGACTTACTACAACATAACGGTGAAGAAACTGCGTAGGCTTTATTCAAATAATCGGAATTTTGGCTAAAGGCGGAACCTATAAATAGACATAGTGTTATTATTTTTTTCTTTTGGAGCAACAAAATTAGGGATGAGTTCATGGATGTAAATACATTTTTTCATCTTACTCACTAAGCACGGTTTTTAAAACCTACTCCATACACATTGCCCAAGATTTAAAAACATATTTATTTATTTTTACAGCGTGTTCCATGGAGTGCGCTGATCTTTGAAGAAAGAGACTGCATGGACCTCATCGAGAGACATTCCTCTCCTTTGGAATGTACGGCAAAGAAAAGAATTGATTCTACCACATAGTACATAGTTATATTTTGTAGTTTTTAAAACATACAATGCAAAAATATATTTGAATAAGATGGAATCCACGGTCTCATAATTCTGTGATTAATTTTGTTAAATACGTATAAATATTTTCTTCCAATATATTATAAGCATACAATTCTCTTATTGTGTTAAACAATAATTTAAATAACTATTTCCCTGTCTCACGACGCAAAGAATTATAAATCCCTCACGAAGGATTTGGGAAGGTACATCCGCAGTACCAGGATATTCATGTTTTTTTATATTTTTTTTTTAAATTAAAGACCAGGTTTAAAGTTTTTATCCTTGAAAATTGCATTTTCATTCGGGTTGATATTGTTTAAAAAACTGAAAAATAAGACTGCACACAGTATAATCATAACATCCCGAATTTCCCAAGCGATCTGCTTGTTTAATTTTTTCTTTGTTTTCTATTTGTTTTGGTTGCACATCAAAATCATGGCCGAAGTTAGAAAAAAAGCAACACATAGAATGAAAGGGGGGAAGGGGACGTGTAGAGGCATGTATGTAGGTAACTTAAGAAAATGTTTGCCAGCATTTTTTTTTTTTTTGCACCACTGCAAAATGGTATCCAGATATTTTCTCGCCGTGATTATTACTGTCAAAAATAGGTTTTAATGTTTTTATCTTTTGCATTTACATGAAATCACAGTCCGAGGAAACCCTCAGTGGGCATGTGCATCACTTATTACATTTTCAGGTATGGGAAGTGCATTCGAAATTAATATTTTCCAAGTTTCAGAATTTGCAGGTAATACATATAACACATCATTCACTGTAGGAAAATTCACAGTTTTCAGGGTGCGTGTTAAACGGTAAACTCATGTTTTAGCTTTAGAAGTTGATAGGACTAAAAACATATTCATGAAATGTTAGTACTCAACTTTTTTCACATCATTACAAACCTTTTCCTATCATAAATGTATAACCTATGCGCTATCTACGAGAGATGGCCAGGTCTTTTGTTTTTGTTCGTCTAACAGAAAATTAAATTTAATAAGGAAACGCTGCGATATGCTGAAATCTTGGAACTACTATTGGGTTGTTATATAAGTTCCGTTTCTTCCAAGCTTATTTGAAGCTACACGAACAATATTTTAATAATAGTGCTAAATGTTTTTCGTAGCTCTATTTTTCCTATAAAACTTTTGTTCATCGGTTTCGATATTATAATATTTGGTTTAACTCTTTTTAGCCATATGAAGAAAGAGTGGCCGCCCCGGTATTGCAATGTTCTAAGCGCTTTCTCCTGACCATTCGTCCGAGAATGATCCTGGTTCGAATCCCGTGAAGCATGGATGCTGTGTATGTCTTACGACACTGGCTCTCTCCCTTCCCTGGAACCAGTGACCATAAATTAGGAACGGTCGATTGCTTATACCCCATTAGGTTGCTCACGGTGGTTGTTAAAACCTTCAATTTGCCGCCCCTGTGTCGCAGGGATCTAAGCAATGGCCTCTGATCATTCGTCCGAAGGTGGTCCGGGTTCGAATCCCGGTGAGGCATGGATGTTGTGTTTGTCTTACGGCACTGGCTCTCTTCCTTTCCTGGAACCAGTGACCCTAAATTAGGGACGGGTGACTGCTTATAACCCATTGAGTTGCTCACGGTGGTCGTTAAACCTCCAACCAAACAAAAAAAAACCCTTCAATTTAAAAAAAAAAGATTTAGTGTCAAGTAGACAGAAATTACCATTTTCGACACTTTGTTCTCTTCGCTTTCAATCAAGGTGTCAAAGCTACTCCCGACATATATGCTGTGTACGTAGAAAACGCTATAACTCACACAACTGCACAGAAGTGGTATTAACTCTTCAAGAAGGGGAAATTCGGCTTCAGAGACTCTCCGCGTTGCGGCAGGCCTGTTCAATTCAATGAGGATGGATTGAATGAGCTCTTCCACGAAGACTCGTGTCAATCCTCTTGAGAATAGGCCCAGCAGATCCAATGCTTTGCTAATACCGTCGAAAATTACCTTCATCCGAAAGGTAAGTTTAATGTAAGAATTTCTCTCATTGGCCGAGCTGAATCAACCAAGATCATGATCTGCGTTTGGTGGAATTGGGAAAGTATTATCCCCAAAGAATTGCTTGAACAGAACACCATGATCAATGCACAACTTTTCGTTCAGCAAATGCACCGGCCCAGCGAAGCAATTCAGCTGAAACGACACAATCGGCGGGACGGTGTGTTTCTTCAAAACGACAATGATCTCCTCCAGGTCGCTAATCTGACCAAAAATGTTAATCAAGAACTCGGTCGAGAGTTCTACTGTACCCACCGTATTCTGCTGATCCAGCGCCCTCAGATCATCATTTTCCGGTTGCTCTCCAACGGTCTGGGCAGCGTATTATTTAACAACGACATCGAGTTAAAACGGTGGCTCGATGAATTATTCGAGTCGAAACTCTGGGATTTCTACCGTCGAGACTTTGACAACATAGCGGAGCGTTTGCTAGAGATCGTGAACAGTGAAGGAGAATATATTATTGACTGATTTGTAAAAACGTTTTCATAATATATAAGGATTCCAATAATTGGAAAAACAACAGAAGGAACTTATCTGACAACCCAATACTTGCAACTAGTTTTTCATCATTGCACGCTCAACACGTATTTCAAACGAACACACTAGTTTGTTATCGAATTGGACTGCGTCCCTTCTGAATGTCCCAAACAGATGACAAATTTGAGGAAACTCAAACTTGGACCGAGACCCAACTGTTCTCTGCTGGCTATCCAATGAATGGCAGGAATGGCATACATTAAAAGATTCGAATAAAATATCGAAAGGAAATTTGCGATAGTGCATCTCTGATCGTCGTATTTTTTAAAACAGGAAATGAGAGAAATTTTTACATTAAATTCGGGAACTGATTTCGAGATTGTTTAACCTAAAAAAATACATTACCTGCAATACGTTCTAATGCGATTTCTTCTTTTTCAAATTTGTTTATACATTAGCGATTTCATAGCTGCTTTTCGACGATATCGCGTCACTTTGTTTAGCCAGATATTTATTTTAAAACTAGTGACTATTATAAACTCTTGAATTTACCGTAATAAATTTAAATAAGTAAAAATATTTATATTGTAAAATTTTTCAGTTTTACTTTCTATTTCAAAAAATTTCTAGTTTTGCTTCGAAGGTTCAGTCCGCTATTAAAAGTGACTGGGAAACTTGCGTGGTGTTATTTTCCTGCAAACAAAAAGAGGTTAGGCAAGTCATTGAAAATAAAATACTGGATATTTGTTATTCCACATGTCACTCACAAATATATCATATATAATTATGTAATTTCCCTTTTTCATTGATCTTTAAGTCTGTATCATCGATACTGTTTTCAAGAATACGGACTTCAAAGATAAAATGCGTATTATGTTACATTGATGTTAATTTTAAAACCATAAGATATCTATGAAAAAGGTACTCGTGACACACTGATCGTTTTTAACTAAACGTTTCCCACGCATTTTAACGCTTTAAGAAGCGCACCATAGAATTGGAAGATAGTAGCATAAGATCGGGTGCCAAAATAAAATAGTGTTCAGTAATTTATGTATATTAAATTGAAAGTTGTGAAATGTTCGTTAATCTGTTCATTCTTAATACGAGTACCAGAATTTTTTTAATAATCAAAAATGCACAGTGGTTACGTACTAAGATGAAGTTTATACACTATCTACCAACAAGTAATTGGACACCTCTGCAATCGACGATATCTGCGGTCCTGATACACGTCACGGCCGCCGCCGTTAAATATCGTGTGGGTAACAACAACGCAACCAGTCGCATGCAAGATGCCACGCAGTTCGGAGCTCTCTGATTTCGAGAAAGGTGTAATCGTCAGGTGTCACAGAAATAGCCGATCCATACGTGACATATCCAGCGAGTTCAAGTACCCAAAATCGACAGTGGCCTACGTGATTGGAAAGTGGAAAATGAGAGCTGACTGTCGGAATGTGCCTCGACCTGGCAGACCCACAAACTTGTGAGTTAGAGACCGACGCGACGGGTGCTGGCCATAGAAATTCGGAAGAATTGCACAAAATCGATGGGACACATCCACGAGGAGATTCAACAGGCATCCGAGGGGTGTTGTTTCGATGAATACCATCCGTAAGGAAGCCCATCTTTTCGTTTATCATGGACGTGCTGCCGCCCACAAGCCTCTGATCACCAAGTCCAATAGCGCTGCTCGGCTACCGTGGTGCAAAGAACGTCGACAGTGGACCGTTGAACAGTGTAAACAGGTTCTCTGGAGCGACGAATCAAAGTTCACCCTCTACCGTTCGGATGGCAGGGTCTGGGTTTGGCGTCTGCCTGGAGAACGCCTCCTGCCGGAATGTATTGTGCCAACTGTGAAGTTCGGCGGCTCTGGAATTATGCTATGGGGGTGTTTCCCCTAGTATGGCACGGTACCCTTGGTCGCAATTCCTGGTAGACTCAACGCCGAGACCTACTGCACCATTTTGGATGACCATACGCTTCCTACGTTATGGCAGTTTTACGGGGTGGACCCATGTTACTTTCAGGATGACAATGCCACCTGTCATGTTGCGAGGTCCACCATGGCTTGGTATGATGACAATGGGGTTAATATAATGGACTGGCCAGCGCAGAGCCCAGACCTTAACCCTATCGAGCACCTCTAGGACGAGTTGGAGCGTCGACTTAAGGGGTGCCCCCACCGTCCGAAATCGGTGAAGGAACTGACCTGTCTTCTCCAAGCCGAGTAGAAGAAAATACCGCTAGCCGTCGTACAACGCCTGGTTGAGAGTATGCCCTGGAGGGTCGCAGCCGTAATCGCCGCTCGTGGAGGTTCCATCAACTATTGAAGATGAATAAACTTCGTTTTCCTTTGCTATCACAGGTGTCCAATTACTTGTTGGTAGATAGTGTACATTTAAGTAGTTTTTATTTTTATAATTTTTAAAGGGCACTCGATGTTGGTGCTCTCTAGCAAAGAAAAAGATGTCTGAGAAAAGGATTGGAACACCTTGGGAGGAGCATTCTGAAATGACAGGGTTCAGCATTGTAAAATGTTTTCTTACGTTTCTTCTTTTTTATAACCCGATGAATCCGTGCCTTAAGGGTCGCACTGTGTGCTTTTGGTTCTCACTGTACGAGAAATTGTCTAAAACACATAGCCAAACACAATGGCAGCCGGCTAGTCACCCTTGGCAAGCAAGAGCACTTAAAAGAATGTGAGTTGAGAACGCATAGCCAAACACATAGGCAGCCGGCTAGTCACCCTTGAATGTGAGTTAAGAACACATAGCCAAACAAAATGGCAGCCGGCTAGTCCCCCTTGGCCAGCAAGCGCACTTAAAAGAATGTGAGTTGAGAACACATAGCCAAACACAATGGCAGCCGGCTAGTCACCCTTGGCCAGCAAGCGCACTTAAAAGAATGTGAGTTGAGAACACATAGCCAAACACAATGGCAGCCGGCTAGTCACCCTTGGCCAGCAAGAGCACTTAAAAGAATGTGAGTTGAGAAGACATAGCCAAACACAATATCAGCCGGCTAGTCACCCTTGAATGTGAGTTAAGAACACATAGCCAAACGCAATGGCAGCCGGCTAGTCACCCTTGGCCGGCAAGCGCACTTAAAAGAATGTGAGTTGAGAACACATAGCCAAACACAATGGCAGCCAGCTAGTCACCGTTGGCCAGCAAGAGCACTTAAAAGAATGTGAGTTGAGAAGACATAGCCAAACACAATATTAGCCGGCTAGTCACCCTTGAATGTGAGTTAAGAACACATAGCCAAACACAATGGCAGCCGGCAAGTCACTTTTGGCCAGCAAGAGCACTTAAAAGAATGTGAGTTGAGAACACATAGCCAAACACATAGGCAGCCGGCTAATCACCCTTGAATGTGAGTTAAGAACACATAGCCAAACAAAATGGCAGCCGGCTAGTCACCCTTGGCCAGCAAGAGCACTTAAAAGAATGTGAGTTGAGAAGACATAGCCAAACACAATATTAGCCGGCTAGTCACCCTTGAATGTGAGTTAAGAACACATAGCCAAACACAATGGCAGCCGGCTAGTCACTTTTGGCCAGCAAGCGCACTTAAAAGAATGTGAGTTGAGAACACATAGCCAAACACAATGGCAGCCGGCTAGTCACCCTTGGCCAGCAAGAGCACTTAAAAGAATGTGAGTTAAGAAGACATAGCCAAACAAAATGGCAGCCGGCTAGTCACCCTTGGCCAGCAAGAGCACTTAAAAGAATGTGAGTTAAGAACACATAGCCAAGCACAATGGCAGCCGGCTAGTCACCCTTGGCCAGCAAGAGCACTTAAAAGAATGTGAGTTGAGAAGACATAGCCAAACACAATATCAGCCGGCTAGTCACCCTTGAATGTGAGTTAAGAACACATAGCCAAACACAATGGCAGCCGGCTAGTCACCCTTGGCCAGCAAGCGCACTTAAAAGAATGTGAGTTGAGAACACATAGCCAAACACAATGGCAGCCGGCTAGTCACCCTTGGCCAGCAAGAGCACTTAAAAGAATGTGAGTTGAGAAGACATAGCCAAACACAATATCAGCCGGCTAGTCACCCTTGAATGTGAGTTAAGAACACATAGCCAAACGCAATGGCAGCCGGCTAGTCACCCTTGGCCAGCAAGCGCACTTAAAAGAATGTGAGTTGAGAACACATAGCCAAACACAATGGCAGCCAGCTAGTCACCCTTGGCCAGCAAGAGCACTTAAAAGAATGTGAGTTAAGATCACTAATACGCATGTAAAACATACGGGATTTGACAGGAGGTTTGCATATTTAATCAAATATCAAAGTGCAAGAAATGACAGATAGTGTCTCAATTTATGTATTTCGTGATAATTTTTTTTCGAGTTTCTTCAAATGATATAATGCTTCTCTTCCACAAGAACATTTGTATGTATTAATGATATTTTTGAAACTAAAGTTTCTCGGAATTTGAAAAATCTTCTGCAACTTTGTTACTATATTAACATACTGCAAATAACAGAGAGGAAACCGTACACACGCAGCGCGAATACCGTCCTGTAAATGTGTTGAATTCATTTCTAAGTAAATTCATCAAACGATATTTTTCCAAAAGTTATATTATCAGCGTGAAAGATTTCGAATCAAACAGAATTTTTTATTTAATCTTTCTCTAAGGATACGGTTAAATTCAAAATAAAGACGTTTTCTCAAGAAAGGAAAAACTTCTGTTTTCCTGGGAGTTCCGCTTAAAAATGTTAGGACATAAATTAATCCGGTTTCCAATGAATGCCTTGCAGCTTACCAATAACCAACAGACAATTCATAGCCCAAAACTTAAAGCTATCTAGCTATAAATGTTGACGTATACATATTTCATGTTCATTATTGTAACCATAAAACCTCTAGGTAATACAATATTCGGATGTTCCGCAAAAAGTAAAACTCTGATTCAACATAGCGATCAGGTACAAAACACCGGTGTGCAATGACTTATTACGATGTGACACACTTAGACATATCGGAACAAGATTCGTCACCGCGTACTCCGAAGAATCCTTCAACTGTGCAACGGTACAATAAAAGAGGGCAAATCGCCTTGAACGCAAAATCATAAGAAGCAAGAAAAAACTTATTTTCCGAGCATGGAATATATTTAAATTTTAATTTTCCGATAAAGCACTAAACTTAACGCATTATTTTAACTCTCTCTGTATTTCTCGCTGCAATTCGATTATCTTCCTTAAACGCATTCCACCTTTCTTCGATTTTTTCTGCTGTTCGCACACTGAAGAGATGCCAAGATCTCTGAACTTCACCAAGGATTCTCGCCCTACAGAAAGCGTGTATACCATTCGAAAACTCTGTTGTTGGATAAAGCTGTGTCTCCATATCATTTTTTTAACATCCTGTAAGTTAGTTTCAGTACCTGACTTACCAAGTTTCCAACAAAAGGGGATGTTTACTCTCTGCTCTTCCATGGATAATATGAAATGGAATGAGAACGCTTGCTATGACACATTTTACGACCGCCTGCCGCCTGATGGTACCGGTATAAACTGTTTCTAGCTATTCGCTAACTGGCCACGGCCAGCTGTCTTCTGGCATACACGTAATATTTTGTCCCACTAGTGTTATGTCAGTTATGTTGTTAGTGCTAGAAATTTTCGTACGTGGGTTATATTTATAAATTTTTCTATTTTTCATAGTTCGCCATTATGACGCCAGCGGCCATCAAATTTCTGATTAAAGAATATCACTCAATTTAAAGTTACCTGCAAAACCATTCGAGATGACTACTTGAGGTCAGTTTTCTTGTTCAAACGACACATGGTTTTCTCACTACGAAGCGTACACGTACACGTATATCACTTGCAGCATATATTTTTATTTTAATCTTCATTTCTGTTAGTTTTTCTTTTGTAAATGGTGTTATTCCTTTCTGGTATTTTTATTCCGAAGGCATCGGAATATTGAATTTCTATGTACATTAAGGCACGATCTGGCAGCTCATGGGTTCGGAAATACGCTTAATTCTCTTTGACCAGGCTCGACGATCGACAACGCTGTTTTATAGAACAAGTCTGTTAATTGCGATACATCTAGTAAATGGGTGTATCCACATATTGTTTCACAAGCATTTGCATTCATGTGTTATAAGCTAGACTGATGACACTACCTGCAACGTCTAATTGCAGACTTCGCCGGGATAAGTCAAACTGTCTCACAGGTTTGAATTTACTAGATTCCTGACGGCGCTGCGACAGCTAGCCCGTCAGTCACCAGAAACCACAGTCTTTCACTCGGACAGAATTGGTCCTGGGACCTGTGTGGTTCTGCCTCCCCCACGGGACCAGTACATTACACCCCTCGATCATAGCCCGTGTGTTCGACGTGCTATGGGCGGAGCAAACAATTTTTTTCAAAAATGTTTCACATCTCTTGGCTGGAAGATCGTCCGCCAACAACAGTGTTTGTGACTAGAGTCCTTTATTTTGTATCTAATAAAAACAAGAAAATACATGAACATTGAAAATATGAGGGTCTCATGCACCTCTCTCACAAATATTCAGCACAAAATCACATTACAGACACAAAATTAATTACATGATCCGCAGGACTAGGGCCAGTGCTGCGGGGATGACTCTGGAACAGAGTCATCAGTAACACCTTGGTCAAAAGACCAACAAACTCATAATTCGAGAGCGACGTACCTCTGCGTGTACCACGATCTGTCAACTATAGTTGACCCCATTTTTCTTTGCTCAAGTTCCCTAATGAGGCTTGTACATGTCTTACTGAAGCTAGGGTGGACATCATCTAGTTCAGGCGGAACTTAGCATTTTCAGCTGAGCAGTTGCTGCACTTCAGTGTGGCTGCACACTTGTGGTGCTGGTGCCCACCTACACCGCAATTGCCACACCTACCTTCGGACTCTGGACAGTTGCTCCGGATATGACAAAAGCCATTGCACCGGAAGCACCTGACTTCACGCACAAACTCTTTTAAGCGGAGCACCTGTCTTCTGCTTAATTAAGAGCTTGAAGGCCTTGGGCTCCACATCTACCACCCAGTGGACTCTACCTCCCTTACCCTTGATGGTAAAACGAGCTTTAAGTCTATTTTTGAGGTCAGGGTTTTACCCTCGAACTCCTTACTAGAGAGTTTCTTGTCGACGCCATAGACGATCAACAGAAATAATCTCTTCCGTGGGGCTGTGGGCAGAGTGCAATCTTTGGTCAACGGATTGCTTCTCAACTCCTGGGCGGGGCGGTCAATCTTCTCTGGACGGGAACACTCCACGGCGACCTCTCCCCTTCCTAATGTTCCGAATGCTCTTGATCCTTAGCTGTAGTTTAGCTGGGTTGACTGCAGTTCGCGGGGTCTTCTTTACATCCTCTGGGGACGTACGTTGGACAGGGAGATAGCCAGGAGAACGTGTCTCCTGCCCCACGACTTTTTCATTTTCTCACTTGGGGCGGACGAAGGCCTTTTCGCCGTACTAGCCCCTTTCCTGGCTGCTTCGGCGTAGGAAACCACTTTGGCGTCGGCCTGGCAAGACTCAACTGCTGCGGAAAGCCTACCTTCTAGGGCAGCTGACTCACGTGCTTGTAAGGCGCAAGCCCTGCGGATCTCATTTAGGCCCGCTTTCATTTGTTCTCGACCTGGGGAAGTGACCCGAGGGTCCCTAATAGCGGATTCTACTTCCCATAGGAGAGAGAAGATGCGGCTCAAGAAGGCCGGTGGTGTTGGCACCAGGGGTGTCCAAGGATGCTGGTTGGCCTCCAGAGTGGACTCTGGAGGGCAAACGGACAACCCCTCGGAAACCCGAGAGAACTTGGGTTGGGGCGATGATGTCCGTTGTTTGCCATGGGCGGAGGTGGCAAAAACGCGCCTTCACCACGTTTGACTGAGTTGGTTCAGTCGAGGTGGGGAGGCCCCTCGACTGAACCAACTTAGTCAAACGTGGTGAAGGCACGTTTGACTAGTGGCCGATGGACCGTTCGCCAGTTTGAGGTCTTCAAAGAAGACCTCAACCTGGTGCTGGGCTTTACCTTCCGGTTGACCTTGGAAGTGGGCGGAGCCCCTTAGAAGTACCGACAGGGCTAGGTAGTTTCTCGGCCACTACTTTCAGAGTCCGGGTTGGCCCGGACGGTTTATGAGCTTACCCCATTAAATTTATTTACCCTTGTGCGTAGCTGACATCTCTGTGAGAGAGATAAGAATCGGCGAGAATTTTTCTAAGTGCTGAGTGGGCACCCTGGGGTTGACTTATTCTCATTAAAACTTAAAGTACCTGGCGCTCGGATTTTGACCTAGCCAAGGATTAAAGAGTCCTTAGGCTATGGGGACCAGAACGACGACGACGTACCCGAAATCTGATACAAAAGTAACTGTGTGGGCTGCACGAAATTTCGACCTTAGAAAGGCGTTTTTCTAAGTCCGTAACGACTCTGATTTGAGTCAACGTAGAGAAGGTTAAATCTCACTAAAAAAGCACGAAAGAGGAATGAATCACTCTCTCGCGCACAAGAACGTCAGTTCTGTTGAAGCAGCGCAGTAAAGCACAGCCAGAGCACACCGATCTCGCTCCCCGGTACGGTATCAGACCGACCGGTCCCATGTGTTATAAGAATGAGCTATATAAATTCTGTTAATATCCAAATTGTGTAATACAAGTGCGACTAAGAAATATATGATTCCTTTTCATTGCACTTGCAATCGTTTGCTCTGCGTCAGTAACTTGATGTCAAACGTTTTGTGCATCGTATGATATTGTAGTTCACTTATAATGAATATGGATGGCTGTGCATGCAATAAGTACAGAGCAGTGGAATCGTCTTTGTACAAATAGTGGGAATTCAATTCATGAATTACGCCCCGGTGGCGCAGCGGTCTAAGCGATGGCCTCTGATCATTCGTCCAAAAGGGGTCCGGATTCAAATCCCGGTGAGGCATGGATGTTGTGTTTGTCTTACAAGTTGGCTCTCTCCCTTTCAGGGAACCAGCGACCCTAAATTAAGGACAGGAGACCGCTTATATCCATTTGAGTTGCTCAAGGTGGTCGTTAAACCTCCAATAAAAAAAATCATGAACTATATAATCGTACCTTTAATGTCAACGCCACAAATATTTTAGTCAAAATAGTATAACAATACTAATGATACAAATTAAATGGCGTAGAATGGAATTCAAAGTTTTTAGGCTTGGTTCCTAATTCGTAGCAATTCTAGAAAAACGCTATCATTGCCGCCAGTTTGGAACTAATTCGTCAAATAATGCTGCGTTTTCTCCACTGACACAGCGTGCCCAACCAATAAGAATACTCGTTCTTGCGCATGAATAATCACATTCGCATATAATAATTTATTGTCATGTTAAGTCAACTATTCAAAAGTTGAAGGGTCCTATTATTCAGTTTGCTACTTGCCTTCGTTGAAAAAGCCATGTGGTTGATGTGCGATTGCTAGGATACATTGATTTCTATTCTACGCCGAGAAATTCGGATCATTGGTATAGTTATCCTATTTTGAGTATAATTGGTGCACTGTTGCTATTTATTAAATATTTTATTATCATAATAACGTTCTGAATAAAAATATTCACGTCTCAACAAAATTACGATCCACATAAGCATTAAAAGAGAAATACTTGTTAAAAAATTCGTACGTATGGAAGATAATTAATAAATGGCGTGCTGTCTCCGTACGATGTCATCAACCACCATCTCTGACTGTACAATAAAAACTTTATTTACAATAAAAGATATGATTTAAAATATTTAAAAGGGGCAAGATCTTTCGGGGCTACAATAGCACCCGTCCTCAGGCCACCCAACAGTGCCACAGAGCACACGGACGCACCGCAATATATAACCAGTCTCCCCAGGGAGACCCATAATATATGCCGCGGATGGCTTAGTGGTTAGTGTTTCAGACTATCGATGCTGGGTCCCCAGGTTCTAGCCTGGGCTGATCTTTCAGAGATGGTGTGATTTACTAACAATCGCTGAATATCCGCCGTGCATCGGACGAGCACGTAAAGTGACGGCCCCCAGGCTGGACCCACTGGTTAAATGGGTATCCTTTCCTATGTCCTCCCTGAAATTCTCTCACCCATCTATGTGCAATACCGTACTTGTACGGTGGCGCCATCTACTGTAATCTAACCTCACTACAAACTGTTCTGTCAAAAGTCGCTAGACTTGCTCTCATTCCTTCCGTTTCTGTGTCCTGCCCAAAAGGCGATCTCGCTGTAGGTGGCTGGGACCTAAACTCTACTCCCTGTGGACGGAAGTCCTACGTGAAAAAAATGACAATGAGACCCGCAATACATTGGTTCAAAAACGCAGGTGATGCCAATTGAAGAAAACAGCAGAACAGAAAGTAATAAGTACAAATAATATAATTGATTAATTAAGGTCCTCTTCTTCAGTTTGTTGAATGGGAGAAGCAATTATTTTTTTCCATTGTCTAGGAGCAAAAACAGGTAAGTCCAAGTTACAACAGGTAGTACCATAAGAAATTATATACAGACTCTCGGTAAAAAAGACGGTTTGTTTGTTAACATTGGAGGAAAGTACTATTGTATTAGGCCAATCGGGAGAGTAACCTCCCTGGCGAACAGCTGTAGTAAATGAAGTAGAAATGGAGTCAGTTCGAAGTGCATATTTATGTTCAGACAATCTAATGTTCAGACTTCTAAGGGTAAAACCTACGTAGTATTTGATATCTGTGTTAGGAGCCGAGGGAAGCAATGGGATACGATATATTCCTGCTTTATTCAAAGTGGCGACTTGATCTCTGTCGTTACGTATGGTTGAAAAAATGTTTTTGGTGCAAATTCCAAATTTAATATTGTATTTATGACATACTTTCCGCAATATGGAAACCAAGGGAGGGATGAAGTCAACTTTACCAACGTATGTAGGAGATACTACCTACGTTGGCAACGTCGTAAATCTTAGTATCTGAAATTTCTGTAGAAGTTCCCGAAAGAAGCAGGCGGAATATCAAAATGATATAGCCATGTTCTGTATAAGAGCTAGTTCGTCCTGACGAATCTTACGGGTAGAGGAATGAGTAAATGCTCGTTTCATTAAAAAGCGTAAGGCTGAAGCTTTATGTTCCACGGGTTGGGAAGAGACAAAAGGTATAAGACAAGGTGTGAAGGTCGGTTTTCTATAGACAGATAATTTGATAAGGTTAGAAGTCAAGTCACGAGTTAATAAGATGTCCAGAAAGGGTAATATACCATTTTGTTCAAGTTCCATTGTGAAGGTGATAGTAGGATATTGGTTGGAAAGACATGTGGTAAATTCGTTCAGAAGTAACATGGAGTGAGGCCAGAATACCAACATATCATCCACGTATCTTAAGAGGAGTGCCGGTTGATTCGTGAATTGGCTCAGTACTTTATCTTCCAATGACTGCAGTAAAATTTCCTCCAGAACAGGGGACAGAGGAGACCCCATTGGTGCCCCTTCCATATCTTGGTAGAATTTGCCATCAAATTTGAAATAAGATCGTTTTGCAACCAATTTCAAAGCAGAAATGATTGCATCGACCTCCAATGGGGAAATTGAGTTGTCAGCAAGTAATTTCCCTTCAATAATCGAGTGGACTACTTCAAGTGGAACACTTGGAAACAGAGACACCACATCAAGAGAAGCCATAACAATTGAGTTTCCCTTGGGATCAAAAGATTTTATTCGTGTTAATGCCTGAGTAGAACTATTAATGGATACTGATGAATGTGCAGTAAGTGGTTTTAGGTAAGTTGCTAAAGCTCTCTCCAACATACGTGTGGGGCTTGCATACCCCGAAATCAACAGTCTGAGGGAGCAGTCAGGTTTGTGGATTTTGATTTTCCCGAACAACTCCGAGACTCTTGTGCCAACAGGAGGTTTCATTTTGGTAAAAATGGACGTAGGCAAGAGACCCCGGTTCCTGAGTTTGCTTAACTCAGCGACAGTCGCATTTGTCGGGTCAGAGCGGAGTACCCGATATGGAATCAAAGCTATAGCTTGGTACATCTTATTGTTGTAATATTTGCAATCTAACAAGATAATTTGCTGGGAATTGTCGGCGCTGAAGATTGAGAGATCCGGGTTTCGAGAAAGTTGTAATAATTGGTTGCGTTCATATTTTAGAAATGAAGATGTTTTATCATAATTTGAAATGGAGTCAGCTAAGGCATACCGAGTGATATCTTGTTCCTTTTCCGGCAAGGCCACAATGACATTCTCCATCTGAGGTAAAGATTGAAATGGTCGAAAGGGCATAACTGGATAGCTGAACTTGAAACCACGATTGAGTGCCGAACGTTGAATATCAGATAACACTATAGAGCTATAGTCGATGAAAGAATCTGGTAAATCACGATTAGTGGTTCTATAGCTGAAGTTCGTGCGTTGGTACAGTTGAGGATGGGTAGAAACCAGATTGCATAATTTACGAGTGTGTCCTTGATCATGGAGGTTACTAAAGTCTGTATAGTGGCAAAGAAAACCAACAAAGTCTTACCTAATAAAATAGGATGGGAGAGTCTGGATAGTTGAGTAGGATTTAAGGTTTAGCAAGTCCAGGTAACTTCTTTTCCTAATTATTTCTTTGGTTAGTCGTTTTTGTTGATCATTAACAATTACAAGTGCATCCTGTTGAGATATGGCAAACGTTCGTATTCGTAGGAACATGGGCACCACACCGAGTGAACGGCAGTTGAGTAGAAAACTAAGGTGAGTCTCACAGCAGGCTAGTTTCCGTCGGATGTTACAGAAGGTCTTAGTTGCAGCTTCCATGCTTGTGCGCTTTAAAGTGCTACAGATTCTACCAGAATCCCTCACACGTAGTATCACAAGCTTTGCAGCTAAAAAGAGTAATACTTGTTAAAAAATTCGTACGTATGGAAGATAATTAATAAATTGCGTGCTGTTTCCGTACGATGTCATCAACCACCATCTCTGACTGTACAATAAAAACTTTATTTACAATAAAAGACATGATTTAAAATATTTAAAAGGGGCAAGATCTTTCGGCGCTACAATAGCACCCGTCCTCAGGCCACTAAACAGTGTCACAGAGCACACGGAAGCGCCGCAATATATAACCAGTTTTTGAACCAATGTATTGTGTGTCTCCTCAAGGAGACCCACAATACATTGGTTTAAAAACGCAGGTGATGCCAATTGAAGAAAACAGCAGAACAGAAAGTAATAAGTACAAATAATATAATTGATTAATTAAGGTCATCTTCTTCAGTTTGTTGAATGGGTGAGGTAATTATTTTTCTCGATTGTCTAGGAACAAATACAGGTAAGTCCAAGTTACAACAGCTAGTACCATAAGAAATTATGTACAGACTCTCTGTTAAAACTTTTATTGTACAGTCAGAGATGGTGGTTGATGACATCGTACGGAGACAGCACGACATTTATTAATTATCTTCCATACGTACGAATTTTTTAACAAATATTACTCTTTTTAGCTGCAAAGCTTGTTATACTACGTGTGAGGGATTCTGGTAGAATCTGTAGCACTTTAAAGCGCAAGAGCATGGAAGCTGCAACTAAGACCTTCTGTAACATCCGACGGAAACTAGCCTGCTGTGAGACTCACCTTAGTTTTCTACTCAACTGCCGTTCACTCGGTGTGGTGCCCATGTTCCTACGAATACGAACGTTTGCCATATCTCAACAGGATGCACTTGTAATTGTTAATGATCAACAAAAACGACTAACCAAAGAAATAAGGAGGAAAAGAAGTTACATGGACTTGCTAAACCTTAAATCCTACAATGCTTATACTCAACTATCCAGACTCTCCCATCCTATTTTATTAGGTAAGACTTTGTTGGTTTTCTTTGCCACTATACAGACTTTAGTAACCTCCATGAATCAAGGACACACTCGTAAATTATGCAATCTGGTTTCTACCCGTCCTCAACTGTACCAACGCACGAACTTCAGCTATAGAACCACTAATCGTGATTTACCAGATTCTTTCATCAACTATAGCTCTATAGTGTTATCTGATATTCAACGTTCTGCCCTCGATCGTGGTTTCAAGTTCAGCTATCCAGTTATGCCCTTTCGACCATTTCGATCTTTACCCCAGATGGAGAATGTCATTGGAGCCTTGCCGGAAAAGGAACAAGATATCACTCGTTATGCCTAAGCTGACTCCCTTTCAAATTATGATAAAACCTCTTCATTTCTAAAATATGAACGCAACCAATTATTACAACTTTCTCGAAACCCGGATCTCTCAATCTTCAGCGCCGACAATTCCCAGCACATTATCTTATTAGATCGTAAAGATTACAACAATAAGATGTACCAAGCTATAGCTTTGATTCCACATCGGGTACTCCGCTCTGACCAGACAAATGCGACTGTCGCTGAGTTAAGCAAACCAGGAACCGGGGTCTCTTGCCTACGTCCATTTTTACCAAAATGAAGCCTCGTGTTGGCACAAGAGTCTCGGAGTTGTTCGGGAAAATCAAAATCCACAAACCTGACTGCTCCCTCAGACTGTTGATTTCGGGGTATGCAAGCCCCACACGTATGTTGGAGAGAGCTTTAGCAACTTACCTAAAACCACTTGCTGCACATTCATCAGTATCCATTAATAGTTCTACTCAGGCATTAACACGAATAAAATCTTTTGATCCCAAGGGAAACTCAATTGTTATGGCTTCTCTTGATGTGGTGTCTCTGTTTCCAAGTGTTCCACTTGAAGTAGTCCACTCGATTATTGAAGGGAAATTACTTGCTGACAACTCAGTTTCCCCATTGGAGGTCGATGCAATTATTTCTGCTTTGAAATTGGTTGCAAAACGATCTTATTTCGCATTTGATGGCAAACTCTAATAACAAATGGAGGGAGAACCAATGGGGTCTCTCTCGCCTGTTCTGGCGGAAATTTTACTGCAGTCATTGGAAGATAAAGTACTGAGCCAATTCACGAATTAACCGGCACTCCTCTAAAGATACGTTAATGATATGTTGGTCTTCTGGCCTCACTCCATGGTACTTCTGAACGAATTTACCACATGTCTTTCCAACCAATATCCTACTATCACCTTCACAATGGAACTTGAACAAAATGGTATATTACCCTTTTTGGACATCTTATTAACTCGTGACTTGACTTCTAACCTTATCAAATTATCTGTCTATAGGAAACCGACCTTCACACCTTGTCTTATACCTTTTGTCTCTTCCCACCCCCGGAACAAAAGCTTCAGCCTTACGCTTTTTAATTAAACGAGCATTTACTCATTCCTCTACCCGTAAGATTCGTCAGGACGAACTAGCTCTTATACAGAACATGGCCATATCATTTGGATATCCCGCCTGCTTCTTTCGGGAACTTCTACAGAAATTTCAGATACTAAGATTTACGACGTTGTCAACAGAGGTAGTATCTCCTATATAAGTTTATAAAGTTGACTTCATCCCTCCCGTAGTTTCCATATTGCGGAAGGTATGCCAAAAATACAATATTATATTTGGAATTTGCACCAAAAACATTTTTTCAACCATACGTAACGACAGAGATCAAGTCGCCACTTTGAATAAAGCAGGAATATATCGTATCCCATTGCTTCCCTCGGCTCCTAACAAAGATATCAAATACTACATAGGTTCTACCCTTAGAAGTCTGAACATTAGATTGTCTGAACACAAATATGCACTTCGAACTGACTCCATTTCTACTTCATTTACTACAGCTGTTCGCTAGGGAGGTTACTCTCCCGATTGGCCTAATACAATAGTACTTTCCTCCAATGTTAACAAACAAACCGTCTATTTTACCGAGAGTCTGTATATAATTTCTTATGGTACTACCTGTTGTAACTTGGACTTACCTGTTTTTGCTCCTAGACAATGGAAAAAAATAATTGCTTCTCCCATTCAACAAACTGAAGAAGAGGACCTTAATTAATCAATTATATTATTTGTACTTATTACTTTCTGTTCTGCTGTTTTCTTCAATTGGCATCACCTGCGTTTTTGAACCAATGTATTGTGGGTCTCCCTGGGGAGACTGGTTATATATTGCGGCGCTTCCGTGTGCTCTGTGGCACTGTTGGGTGGCCTGAGGACGGGTGCTATTGTAGCCCCGAAAGATCTTGCCCCTTTTAAATATTTTAAATCATATCTTTTATTGTAAATAAAGTTTTTATTGTACAGTCAGAGATGGTGGTTTATGACATCGTACGGAGATAGCATGACATTTATTAATTATTAAAAGAGAACTTGTGGATCGCATCATGTGAAGGGAAGATGGAGCATGATTATGCCAAACTCTATATCGTTACAGCAACATTTGTTTTCCAGAAATTCATACAGAAACGTTTTGGTTACAGATGATAATTAGTAACTTTGCAAGGCAGATATTATACATCCTACCGATGTACAAAAGGACAACTTGCGTAGGTTTTATATCGATCCATATTAACGAATCTTACATAGAGATTACAAACGGAAACATTAATTGAAACGCTACATCAAATTTGTCTATGTGGGTGGGGAAGGGGGTCGAGGATTTCGGAGGCTCGTTATATTAGGGTTCATAATTTCTACGAAAAGAAGATACTTTTAGAATAACTATAAATTGTTTATAACTTGTCTAGTTTAGGTAACAAAATGAATTGAAATATAATCTGAAACTTGCGCCTTGATTGTTCTGGGTGGTATAGTGGTCAACATACCTGGGCGCTATCTGAGAGGCGCGGATACGGGTCCTGCTCCAGGACGAAGAAATTTTCAAGTTTTCGGATATTATCTGACTTACCATCCTTGTCATATTTACACCAAAAAACGGATTTTCAACTTCAAAATGTGTATAGAATTTTTTATGTTAGATTTCAAATGCTGATGTTTGCTTTAGTGCTGATTTGCAAAGTGTTTTGACCTGACATTAGCCGGGAGTCAAAACTTACACATACTACAGTGTGTGTTGACAAAACATATTGGGAAGTACTTTCTGAATGTTCTGCTTCAATAACAGGGGTCTGTGTTTTATGCAAAATCAATGCATTTCGCACAGCCCCGAGATTTCCTGACTAGTAAACTTCTTCCAGAATTTACTAGTTTTGAACTTGAAAATTTCACATGCAGCTTGTGTTATTATAAACGTGTAAAGCTTTGATCCTTACTTGAGAGATTCCACTGTTTCTTATTCTCATCAACCTAAGGTATTGTTATTTCTAATGCTAATCTGTCTTACGTGAATAAGAAAAACTTGCGAAAAACTGTGTCAGCATATGCACAGCAAATTATGCTGTATCTTGCGGTGGTGAGGAGGCAGGAGGGAGCAACATTAATGTTTTATAAGAGTATGACCTACAGTATTACACCACAAAACCTTAACCGACAGACTAAAAATGGCTATAACCTTATAAACAAAGGTGATGAGCGATGCAAGTGCAACTGGGCTAAAAGAATCCCTCATTTGTTAGAAATAATTTTTGTTGGTAAAGACTTTTCACAATCAGAGATATGTAAAATAAGATCTACCACATTTTTTTCTAATTTCTTCGTCTTTTAAAACATTCCTTTATTTATTTACAACAGAAAACAGTTTGCCATTTAAAACTCACGCACTTCCATATTTCTTTCTTTCATTTTTTATTATTGCTGATGTTCTCGCTGTTGCTCTTATTTCAAGTGAAAGTATCAATACAAATATGATAGAAAATTTCCGAATTTTATTACATAAAGCTCTCCTTCATTCAGTCCCTTGTCTTCACTCATTCTCCATTTTATAGCTTTGCTTCTTTTGCAGCTACATTTAGAAAACGCTTTTCTAAGAACTGGAGTCGCTTTCTTGGAAAGCTGTCGAAAATTCTTGTTATATGTCCGCGTCTGCAAGTGCTTTTGCGTCAGTGTGACCTAAAAGCCAGACAGGCGCAAATGGTAATGCTGAACAATCGCAACGTGTAGAAGCAACTCAGTGGTTGAGTTGATCAGTTGTCTGCATTCTTAGTTGATTATTAATAATTAAAAGTACAGCCAAGAGACTGAATATGGCCGTTCTCTTCAGGTTTATTATTACATTACTTTTGTGCACTGCTAAAACACAAGGATTTGAAATGACTCTTGCTGGCAACGAAGGTAGGTAACAAAATTTTTTTTTCAGATATATATTAAAAATAACGAGCTGTATCCGGCGAATGCGATCCTATTATTAAGTTAACTTATTTATTTTCCTGTTGTGTTATTCTTCTATCTACGCAATTGTTGTTAAAGTTGCAATGTCGACTTGAAGAAATAAATGTATTCCTAAACTTAAACGATTTTATATTATGACGTCTCTAATATACTACAAAAATGTATTTAAAACGTTTATATATTATAAGAAAGGTTGAACTAAATGCACAGCCATATTTGTTCAGTTCATTTAACATACATGGTGTCTATTCACAACACAGCAGAAGTAAATGCATCATTAATCTGAAGAGACTTATCTGTCTTCTAGTTCTGGTGTAATGGAGACTCTAAACGAAAGAAAAAAGGACAGTACTGATCCAAGCACAACAAAGAATAAGAAAATTCGTTTTATTCACTTAAGCAGTTCTACTGAATTTTCGAGTATTGTTCAGAAAGAAAATGTTAAGATTTTTAAAGTTTGTGAATGGAGAACTTGCAGTTGATTCAAAACCACTGAATATTATCATTTTCATAGGATAATAATTTTACAACGTTAGAACGCGATAATTTCAGAAATCTTCATTTTGTGAATTAATGACTTGTATTACAAATTTTCTGTTCCAAAATTACAGTGGTTCATAACATATTTGTGCTTTTTAAATGCATTATGTTTGCTTCGTATAGTAGGTGATCTTCCGGCTGTTTTGTTTCTGAAAATATTTGCCGAGATAAGTTGGTAAATACCACTTTGTTTCCGTTCTGCGCATGCGCATAAACAGTTACTTCCTCTCGTCACCTTTCAAGGTTTAAACAGAGAGTTCAACTCAACTTTGCACGGCTTACGAGTGAATCACTCAAGTACAAGCCACATATTCTGATAATCTGATATTCTACATACCGGGGCTACTGGCGTAGATGTTTAAATAAGTTATATATGTTTTGATTACCATTTCAGTAGCAGACACGAGAGAGGATTTAGATTATGCTTTGTCTCTTTTTTTATGTTAAAGAAATCCGTTTTGCCTAAATCCAAAGGTTCTTTGCGAGTGCGTATCAATATTTTCGTTCTGAGTTAAGCTACTGCATTTCGAAATAGTTGCTTACCCATTACACGATGCGTTTTTAGTTGCAGCAAACGAAAACGCAGGTTTCGCTTGATATACTTTCGTAAATGACATATCTGTGAATATTGTTTCATGCGTGAAAAATATGTTTAACATTATGACGAGTCACTCAGCATTTTGCACATATTCACCAGCTTATTCTTCTACTTTCCGAATAATAAGGTAGTCACTGCATAATTAGGCGTAGAGTTTCTATAAATAAGTATCTGGATTTGAAATACCGTTTTGTCACAATAATTTTTCTAAGTAAAGAGGCACATGTATTTGTAAAAAAGTTATATCATGTATTAATATGTGGGTAGGGTCACCAAACAAAGAACGTATCCTTGAATATTTATTTGAAAACTTTCATGCTAAATCAGTCAGACCTTGAAAAATTTTAGTAATGAAGAATATTATAATTAGTCAGACCTTGAAAATGTATTTATAACATTAGTCCACTGAAAATTAACAATATCAGCTTTGACTGATTTTCGGTTTACCATATTTTTTTATCCAGCCTCTTAAGCTTTACCCAATTTCGCACTGGATTTTTCCTACAAAACTATGGTGCCATTTTGGAGAGCCTTGATCCGGCGGAAAAGCTTGTGTTAAACCATACAAGTTCATTTCAGAGGCTAGCTCGATTTGACACAAATGTCTTATCGCTGTGAGAAGAGCTACAGTAGTTCCTGAGCTCTTTGCTTCAGCTGAAGAGCTCAAAAGAGTTTTCAAAAGATTTGAAAGGTTCTAGAAATAAAAAAAATACTCTCTGCATATTAAACTTTGATTCAAATTGTTGAAGATTGTGATGAATTTTTTAACAAGCTGGTAGATATTACTTAAAGCTTTAAACGCATAATTCTGGTTTACAAAACATCTTAATATCTCCATGTTAAGAAAATATTTTGCTTGCTAAAAAAAAAACAATTTCGATATAGCAAATTCATGAGCAAACAAGTTAGTAAAATCATGCAATGCATTGATTATGATACGCTTTCCAACATACTAGAAATCATAAAATGGCTGTGGAATAAATCTCACTCCTACGCCCTGACCTTTGATCCCATTTAAATGATATTCAACAGAACTGGTTCAGTATACCTCCGAAATAACATGATAAATTTTTGTCGCAATCGAAGCAATTTTTCGTAAGTTATGATGTATAAGGGCTATGGAATAGACCCCGCTTCTGTGTCCTAACCTTTGACCCATTTCGATCATTTTCAATAGGATTCTTCCCCAAGCCGGCCCCTACAACATACTAACATTTCATCCAAATCGAAACATTTTTACGTAAGTTATGACTCATAATGGCGATGGAAGTGATTCCGCTCCTATGTCCTGACCTTTGACCCTCATTTAGCTAATTTTCAATAGGGTTTGTCCCCAAGTGATCCCCTACCACATACTAATATTTAATCGAAATCGAACCTTTTTTACGTTAGTTATGACGCATAAGAACAGTGGAATGGATCCCGCTCCTATGTCCTCACCTTTGACCTCATTTCGTTCACTTTCAATAGGTTTCCTTCCCAGGTGATTCCCTTCTACATACTGAAATTTCATCGAAATCGAACGCTTTTTACGCGAGTTATCGTGCAGACGAACACACGCACACAACGCGTGACGTAATGAGGCAGATGGGAATCGCGGCCATCTGCTAGCAAAAGTGTGACGTCATAAAACTTTAATAGGACTCGCACATTTGTTTGACTGCTGACGTCATGAAAATAGAGGTCGCCCATCTTTTTTTTCCCAATTAATGCGTTCCAAAGGATGAAAATTTGAATATCGATTAAAATAGCTTCATTTTATAACTTAGAATACCTAATATTTTCTAAAACATAACCATAATTATGCAATCCAACATTTGTTTGTCTACTGACGTCATCAAAGTACAGGTCGCGCCATCCTTTTTCTAATTTCAACACCACTAAAGGAAAAGTTATTGATTTTTAATAAAATCATGGTTATGTTTTAGAAAATATTAAGTATTCCAAGTTATATTAAGAAGTTATTTTAATCGATGTTCAAATTTTCATCCTTGGGAACACATTAATTGTGAAGGAAATGTGTACAAAAGTTTTTCCATTGGAAGTATAGGAAGCAAAATGACTTGACGTCCACCTTAATAATATGGGATAAGGGCGATGGAATGGATCGCAATCCTATGTCCTAACCTTTGACCCCATTTCATCCATTTTCAATAGGGTCCGTCCATAGGTGGTCCCCTACCACATACTGAAATTTCATCGAAATCGAACCATTTTTGCGCACGTTATGGCGCATAAAGGCAATGGAATGCATCCCGCTGTTATGTCCTGACTTTGACCCCAATTCACCCATTTTGAATACGGTTCGTCTCCAGGTGGTCTCCTACCACATTGTAAAATTTCATCGAAATCGAACCATATTTACGCAAGTTATGACGTATAAGTGCAAAGAAATGGATCCAGCTCCTACGTCGTGACCTTTGACCCCATTTATCCCATTTTCAGTAGGGTTCGTCCCCAGGTGGTCCCCTACCACATACTAAAATTTCATCGAAATCGAACCATTTTTACGCCAGTTATCGTGCGGACAGACGGACGGACGGACAAAGCTGGAGCATATACGCTTCTTCAACCTACGGTAGGAAAGCGTAAAAAAGGTCATTAGTGACACCTTGTGACGACATAACTGAATCACATTTGGGATATTATTTATTCACGTAAAAGGGTCATTCACGAACAATCATTCAATTTCTACCACTCTCGGTTATACCCCTACATTCACGCAGTAAAACGTTTGTTCCAGGGCTTCCGTCATTACGTCCTCAGTGGAAATCATCACGTTTTCCAAAAGAAAGCGCGCTCAGTTGGAACTCATTTCCCTCTCACGAGTGAATCTCCATTACTCGGCAACACAACCCTCGCATTCGAAACCTAAATGGAAATTGACAAACACAAAAAAAAAATGGGAGCTTAAAGTGTACCAGCCTTTCACGAATGAAACTACATCCATCCTGAACAATTTATTCAGTGGAATGGCATTCACTTTTATTTTCCAACTTTAGTTTCAACATCTTTTGTACTGTTAGTTTAAAAAAAAAAGGAAAAACAGGTACTTATTTGTTATTGTATTAAAAGTAACATTTTTAGAAATATGAGCAAACTTGATGTATTTCAAAAAATTGGGAAATAATTTAAGAATAAAATCTTTGGTAGTTATTGTGATGTTTCTAAACAGAAACTTCTGAATTACCCACAGGACGTAACTCAGATTGAATATGCTCAGTAAACTTTAAAGTTCGTTTTCCTAAATGTGGAAGTGATAACTATTCACAGGTGAACCGCCAGTTAAAATTTCTTCCAACAAAAGTAATGTCGGATTGAATGACCATTTACACCGCTCAGTGTGAATTACCCATTGTTCATGTTGAATAGTGATTCCTTGTGAACAAATCGTTCAAGAATGATGAATCAACGGAGTTACCTTTACTTTGTAGCCATCTATTCATCTGATCCTTTTGGCCATAAAAAGTGTTATATGATTGCGACATGTCTTTGACACAAGACATGTGATGTTAAGCAGCAGTTATTACGAACAACCGAACTGTCTCAATGTAGTTCAACGAGGAATCTTCAAAAGGATATTGAATCTGTTGTCTTCATAATTTATTCGTGAAAGTTTGATTGTAAGATTTGAGGACTTCCTTATTGCGCAATGAACACAAACCACTTTACGTTTTCAGCGGTGCACAGCAACATGCCTGAAAACATCTGTTACATAGAGAGAAGCTTTAGCTGAAATGATAAGAAACGAATTGATGCCATTAGCTTAGAAGTCTTAAACTGAAATACTGCTATTTCTTGCTCAGAATTATTAAGGACAATTAAGAATTTCGCAACGATACCGTTAAACGTCTGACGTGATGTCCTTAGCTTACAAGTGTGAAATTTTAATATTCCTGTTTTGTTCTCAGAGTCAAGGAGAACTAAATACTTTACATAGATACCGTGAAACTTCTGAAGTGATGCCATTAAGGTAAAAGTGTTAAACTGAAGTATTGCTGTTTCGTGCTCAAAATCAAGCAGGAATAGAAATTTTATATGAAATCAGTGATATGTCTGTCAACAACAGACGAGGGCAAAACGTTTCTGGAAAGAAAACATAAAATACATACTTAAGAAATTGACAGACTTGAAAGATGAAGTGAAAATATTTTACAACGGGATTAATCTTGTCGCAATGAACGGAACAAAAAAGCTAAAATCAGTAGCAGACATAACATTCCTTTCTTTACTTTGAACTGGTTGTTTCAGGTAAAAAGAAAAGATGCATGTTTAGTTCGACGAATTCTGAGTTCATTTAAAGAGCACTTCCGTTGATCTCTAATTCAAAAGAGTTAATGTAACTTTACAGACGAAGAGCTCTATTACAATTTGTATAGCTTGCAACACAGATTGAAATTTAATTAAAATTCAGTGAGAAATAGCCTTTTCATTTTTCTGGAAAGTCAGGCAATGTGATTGGAAAACATATTTAATACAATGATGTAAATACATCGGAAATTCGCCATTTACAATTCCACATATATGTTTCAAAAAGCTATGTATGAAAGCTCAGATGTTGGACACACATCTAAATCATGTCTATAGTTCTATCAGTTTTCGTCTTCACGTGTAAATTATATGCACGCATCTTTTAAGAAAATAAATGACGTCCAGTTGATTAGCATTAATAAATGAAGAATAAAACAAAAATTCTGATTCAGCACAAAACGTTTATGCCCACATCATTTCCAATCCGCTAAAGACCCATATCATTCACCAAACTTAAAAATACAAATCAATAATGTGAAATTTGTTCTGCACAGATTTTGTTCAGCGGCACATAATTTTAAAATAGTTGGTCCTCCATCAGAGTTTTCGCAAAGCCTTGGGAGCATTATTAGATTGAAACACAAAAAAAAGGTTGAAAGCGTCCGAACGACAGGAGGCGGTTTGTATACTTTATGAGGCCGTGTGGTGGTAGACGCTAGCTTCTGGAAATTCGTCCTATATATTTTAGTCTCGAATGTTGCATGGGTGCGGTGCTTGAATGGTGGTGGGGTGATGGTATTCCTTCTAACGAACTAACGACCCTCAATAAGGTATGTGACAGAGTTAATGGTTTACGAGCTGCATATATATGGAGGTAATACCAGCCAAGCCTGTGGCAGTGTTGTTCACAACTGTGCCCGAAATGTTGTTACACGATCCATGGATCCGATGTCAGAATCCCAGAGAGCTTCCACAGGGTTTACATTCCTCGACGTTGGGTGCAACTGAATGGCTCCAAATTCAGATGAGTGTTATTCGAGCCTTGACTGAGTTGATGCGGTTTGGTAGAGCGGCGGATGCTCTTGATGAAACAGATGATCACCCGGAAGATGCGAGAAGCGCTTAAATGCGTGCGACTTACGCAACTGATCATCCAGCACATGATGGTATTACGCAGCTGCTAAGAACCCCTCCAGGCGCACTAACGGACAAAACCTTTCCCATGAGAAAGTTCCTTAATTCATCAAAGAGCCAACCGCCTTGAACGTAAGCAACTTGGCGCGACGTGGCCATGTCTTCAAGCAGCACAGACACACCCGCATTGTCCTGTCAGTTTGGCATAAAGAAAAACAGAATGCATCTGATTAAACGACGGGGCACCACTCCGCAGAGTATAAGTTCTGATGTTCCAAGCTTCAGACGAGAATTAATTTCTGATAACGCGTATTCAACAGTGGCACTCGAGTAAGGCGTCGTTTCTTTAGCCCAAGTTATACAGCGGTCTCCGTACGTTTTACCCGCTGACGCTAATTGGGCCTCTGATATTTATCATAGATCTGATTTGCGCCGGCGGTGCCAAGTGGTCGATCTGTACGAACCTGAATAGTCTTTATCATTCCCTGTAACTCATGGCGTGTGGTCCGCCACCGCTTGTATGCTAGGATCTGGTACGTCGGTCTACTGTATACTTGAGGTACACCCTTGATACGGTTGCCATCTAGAACCCTAGATTTGTTACCACTTGCTGTATCGAATGATCCATCTGTATTCCGACGACATTACGTCAAGGATTAAAGTCGCTGAGATCACCACGTTTGCCGAATTCGTTATTTGCGATACACTGTTGGGAAGCCCATATTTTCGTCTCTTTATCATCTGTGTTTGGTTTGGGTCTCTTCAATTCTGCGCCGATGATGCCCATGTCAGCTGCACATCACCCTAAAACTAGTGTTGTAAATACACTCAGAGATCACTGAATTATTACCACCCTTATAAAAAGTGGATGCGGCCCGTTGCACGCGTGATTTCAAAAAGCAGGATATAGTTGATAGACGTAGAATATGTAAAGTGTGAGTGAAGCTGTTGGTAGTATATTTTGGAGCGTGATGAGTAAACGCCAGGATTAATCGGACTTTGAGAAAGGTCAGATTGCTGGAGCTCTCAGAGAGGCTGCCTCGATTTTCCAAACGGCTGAACTGGTGGATTGTTCGCCAGCGGCCGTAGTTGAAATGAGCGAAAATGGTCAAATAACAATTCGGAAAAAGAACTGCACAGCGCGTCGAAAAGCTGACGCGAAAGATGAAAGCCAGGCCAGCCGAACTGTACAAGCCAACAGACGTCGTACCGTTCAAAGGTTGTTACCCAATACAACAAAATTCTACCTGGAACAGTGTGACCCACAACCGTGCATCGAAGGCTCGCACATGAGTCTTACAACACCAGACCACGCCGACCACATCCCTCCTAACCACGGTTCATCGGTACAAAAGACTCGCCTGGTGCAATGAACATAGCTCCTGGACTTCGGATGCCTACAAAAAATGTGATGATCTAGCCAGTCGCATTTTTCACCCCATTCCGTGTACGGTTGTATAGGTATTTGGCGCAAACAATATGAGGCACAGGATTCCATCCAGCATATTCTCCACAGTGCATGTTTACATGGATGGAAAATGGACATGCTGGTGCATGTGGAAAAAACGTGTAACTGGTGCCGTCTATCACAAATTGCTTGATGACTCTGTACACCCAGCAATGTTGGACATATTCAGAATGGAGGCGGTGACTTCCAAATTTACAATGTGCCGAGCCGCTGGTCTAATGTTGTGCAGTAATGGTATGAGAAACGTAGTTCAGGCTTGCACGATATCTGCTGGCTTCCGAACTCCCGCGATGTCGATCCCGAACAGCATTTGTGCGCCGCTATGGAGCGATATATCAGGAATCCAGATACCCCAAACACCCCCTATCTTCATTGACATACGCATTACACAGTTTCGTTGATCATACCATCCACAACAGCTTTCGACAACTTATCGAATCGATTCTACCTCAGATAGCTTTTATTCTGAGTGGAAAACCTAAGTAGCATTAGGTGGGTTTTCACCATGATTTAGTGACCATTAAGTGTTCGACATACAGTATATACGTATATACAGAAACACAATTGGGTCACATTATTGTGACACCACATGATGTGACTCTGACCGTGTATATGTATATCCACACAGTCGTATCAGAATAATATGACCATCCCCGGAATCACCGTGTACCAGCCCAGATGCGTCACGGAGTGCTCGAGACAGGGTCGACTACACAGATATTCCGCGGTCAGCTAGGACAGATGAGTCATAGTGCGCTATGTGAGCACACCGGGCAGAGATAGTGACTTAACGGATGTTCAAAACGAATGCTCATCGGATCATGCGCGAACGGTGGATGCATCTCAGAAACAGCAGAGGTGTGTGCTGGTCTCTAAGTGCTGTAACAAGGGTGTACCAAAATTGGACCGTTGGCACACCGAGTACCTCCCGTCGTCATATTTGTGGAGCTCCAGAGACCATCAAACCCGGAGGAAAACATCGCTTCCGTCGACTCCGAAATTGCAATCGACACGCAACCGCGCAGCAATTGACCACGTAAATAAACCCTGGAGCCTCCAGGTAAGTGTCCCCAATAACAGTGGAGCGAACTCTGTTACACTTGGAGCTCCAGAGTCAACGCTTAGTGAAGGCACCCATGTTAATCCAGATCCACCGGTAACGACTCCTGCAGTTCGCATGGGACCATCGTCATTATTCAGTGAGAAAATGTTGCCTTCTCCACCGAATCAAGGTTTCTACTCCACAGCAGTGATAGGTGGTGTCGGATAGGGCATCAGAGACACGAGAACCAACAGACGGACGCGATTTTCGGTCACGTATAGGTCGGCGATGGCAGTGTGCATGTCTGGGGGATGTTTCTTTGTTGGGACCACTAGTGCCACTGGATGGGTCCCTGAACGCCAATCGCTATCTGTCCATCCTCGCTGACCACATGCAGCCCTTCTTGTTGGACGTTTACCCTGGTGGTGATAGTGTCTATCAAAATGGCAATACGCCCTGCCATGTCGTTAAGGTGCGTGACTTGTTCCAGGAACACGACAGGAATGTCTCCGTTCTCGCTTGGCCTGCAAAGTCCCCTGACCTCAATTCCATAGAGCACTTGTGGGAATATTTGCATACACAGGTTCGACGTTGCGATCCACTACCACGTCATCTCCGGGACTTGCGTGTTCTGCTGCAGTCCGAATGTCACGTGTGCCTCGGGCAAACTTCCAGGGCCTCACTGCGTCTGTGCCATACCGTCTCGCCGCAGTCATCCGGCCCAAGGGTAGTTATTCCCAATATTAGGTATGTGGTCATATTATTATTATACGACCTTGTACATATATATGTAACAATTGGTATTATGACATTTGTTGTTTGTTCGTTTGATATTAAATGTAAATATAAATATTTCTTGTACGGTGTAATCATAATATTGATGTAAAGATGTAACTAATGCATGAGTTCCACGTGTGAGTACACCCATGTTCGCAATCTCTTTTCAGATGACGGCTCCAAGGGCATGTACGATTCTCCAATGAACAATGTACTTATTGAGTACATTTGCAGATGCCTAACTTTGCTTTTTTCGGCTCCGGTTTGCACCTGTTGTATCTGTGTCTGAAAGAAAAATGTTCCAGGAAAGACTAATGTGTTCTTGAGAAAGCCATCGAACCGTTGGACCATTCTCGTTCTTTCCGTCTTTTATACCTCCTTCCTTTCTAATATGTCTCAAGAATCTAGAGAGAATCCCACAACCACAAATAATATCCCTCCTTGATGAACAATCTGCTACTACCATCAGCAGTGTAATTTAAAGACTGTTTTCCCGTATGCCAGATGATATAAAACAGAGGTCACTGTCTTATATATGTATTGAACTTACTCACTGATTTGGAGCATTCAATAAACATATTCTACAAGGTGGTGTCTTTGTAAAATTACTTCGAACAGAGAAAGCATGTCATTAAAAATATATCACCCAGATATAATTAAAGTCGGAGTTTGATCAGTGTCAGCCAAAGGATACAAATATTTCAGAAGAAACTGATTTGGGATAGCGAAACCTAGTCCAACTTGTCGTGTTCTACCACGGCATGCTTTCAAAATCTGCCGTATTGATCACTACATGATTTTGTAGCATAATATTAAATCATATTCTTTTAGTGTTGTTGCCTTCTGGAGCAAAAATCAAACAAAACACGTAACATTGTTAATTATCCATAAGGTGACGGAACTTGTTTGTGCCCACAGCAAATGAAAGCAGATAAATTGCTACTGATATTGCACTTAACACAAACTTTCGTTTAAATTCACCCTTAGGCTGGTTTAGATAACTCCACGGGTATTTAATTTCATTATATTTGTTTACATCGAAGGTAATATTGGCTTAATTATTTTGCGATTAACTTTTCCTTTGCATGATGAAACAATGCAGAACCTTAAAAATAAACAAAAATAAAGCTTGCTATGTGTGCCACTAATATATTTCTGATCTCACTGTTATACATTCAATAAAGGCGCAATAATGGTTAACATATGAAAACTTTTATTTCCGCAGTTAATTGGGTCCCTTGTCTATTGTCAAAAAGCAGTTGTCTTTCCGTGCAGCAAAGTTGTAATTAAATGTAGTTTGACTCTACATTACTTAGGTGAACTGCAGTTTATTCCTGTAGAATTTGGAAGTTTGATTAGTCGCCTCACAGATAACGGTCGAAGATCTCGCTATCTTCTGACTCTTTGCCGAGACCAGTCCAGGTTCGAATCCAGATGGCAAACGGATTTACGTTTGTTTTACGGCTTTGGCTATCTCTTATAATCCAGGTTATCGCGATTCGCCAAGTGTCCTCCAAATCTCGAACTATCAGACGTTTTTTTTTATTTTGTGATTTTCATTTGACCGAACATCTGTTATATATGTAGGTACTGCCAAAGATAGAAGACATGAACAATGCATGTTTATGTATTTCTGGATACTTTTCTCCGGACACATATTTGAAAAAATAGTCAATTACTGTAGAAATTTGTAAAAACTTGCATTTCACTGTACAGTCACACTACAAGTTCGCAAAATCTATTTGTAGATGAAGTGGAACACTTTCGGTGTCAAACAAGAAGGGCGATGAGATTATCGCAATGAAAATTCAGTTCACTTTCAACTCGAAAATTCTGCTTTTGAAATCCTGTCTCAGATTGAAAATGACTTGTACATAATTATCAGAGCTGTATATATATTTTCATTCACTAATACCGTTAATGCTCAAAATTAAATGCAATTTTATCAAGTCTTTTGCAAAAAAGTTCGTGCTTATTATCCGTTTGTCCGCCCATCTGTCCGCTTTTGGACAACATATCTCCGCAACTGTTAGTCCGATTTGAAAAATTCGTTTTGCATTGGGAAGATTGATATATGCGATTGATCATCCTTTATTTCGTTTTTTTTACGATGTTTAATTTCGCCACTACAGGGCGTAAACCTATATGACATCGAATTAAAAATACAATTTATTCCATAAATTTGCTTCTACACAACCGATTGAAAAACCTCTTTTACCTTTAGATTCCATTTATGTCGAAGAGACTTTTAGGTATAGTCATTTTTCAAGCAAAGCATAGCTTTTCCGCTAAGGAGTGTAAAACTAAATTACGTTTTCCCCGATATCACTGCTCCTAAAATTTCGATTTTAATTTTTTCAGTCTTCAGCGGCTACAGCTCCTGATGGGAAATCTTTTACATTTAATTTCTAATTTTGGTAAATAACAGTTTGGCCATCAGTTAAAGTTCCAGCTTCTAATGTATTTGCCACAAAATCAAGCTTCTAAAATATCGATTGAAGAAATTCGTTGGTGAACCGATGTCCTCACTTCAATAAAACTTCGGAATATTTTCTTCTTAAAATAGTGCATGGTTTTTAAGCCAGGGGTCGTAGAGGTATGTGTCTTATTTTTGTCAATATCTCTTCTTTTAATGGTTCAATTTGAAAAATGTCTTCTTTATTGAATAGAGTTTCCGGTACGACACGCTTTTCTTTTAATTCCAAAATTGTCAAGTAATTCATAGTGTTTCCGCTAGGGAACTATAGACAAATTGCGTTTACCACGATATCTCTGCTTCTAAAACTCATATTTGGAAAATTCTTTCTGCACATGATACAGCTCCTGATGGGAAATATTTTGCATATATTTCTAGTTTTTGGTAAAAACTTGTTTGGCAACTCGGGAGCGTAAGCCTTAATTTCCGCTTCTGATGCATTTGCAGCAGATTCTGATCTCCTGAAAACTCTACTGAAAACATTATTTCCTGTTCCGATAACGATCACGTCAAAAACCGTCTTGATCATACTTTCTTCTTAAAATAATGTATGATTTCCCCGCCTGGAGGCTTATACGTCTATTTCATATTTGTCGATATCTCTGCTTCTATGAGTCCGAGTTGAAAAATTCTTTTTTGAAGAGCGTTTCCAGTGCCAAATGTTTCTCATATAATTTCAAATATTTCTTAATTAACAATAAGGCGTGTGTGGAACCAGATGGCGTTTTAGAACCAGAAGGCGTGCGTGGAACCAGAGGGCGTAACCAACGATTCCGTTTACAGCAATATATGCGGGATTAAAAAGCCGATTGAAAAGCTTCTTTTTTCGGTCATATTCTATTAAATCCCATACCGTTTCTAATGACTTTGAATAGCTTTGATAAATCTAACTCGCGTCAGAACGGATTAAATAGATTATATCACACCAGAAAGTTTGATGTCATCTTTTTTGTTTCTTTGCGATTGACGTTCTTACAAGATTAATATTATCTATAGACTTTTCACGTATTCATAAAGATTATGAACAAGACTTTTCCTAAGGAAACGGTAGGTCAGTTCTTTGTGGTAACCTGTAATGTTGACAATGAATGTAAAGTCACTTAAACATTTGTAATCATGGACCTCGCGAATAGGCTTTCTTTTGGATTCCATCAGTTGTTCAACTTCGTCCTTCAAAGAGAAGAGGTGTTGAAGCATCTTGCCGCGGATCAACCAATGTAGTTCCTCGTTATATACAACAATACACTCTTGATCTTGCAAATCGCTCAAGAACCTTTAAAATCATATGTGTTTGAGACCTTCTGACCGCCTAAAATTCGTCATTTTCACAATGACAGACGTCACATGTTCAGAGTTTGAGGAAGACTTCACACACAAATTTTCTTGGAGGATGATGTATGGAAAGCCATCATCTTTGCATTGCCGCAATCTTTCGCATCAAATATTGGGTGGTCCAAAACGTTATTGCGTCTCTTACACATAAATGGCGAAACAAGTCCTGAAATGTACCTAATGTCATTTAAAACCGCAAGTTCATTATGTAACGTGACAGCTAACAACTCAAGCTTGTTTTAGGAACAGAAAGTGCACGATTTTGTTAACAAGTGTTTGCTTAATATCGATTTCAAAATGGACAATCGAAAGAAACATTACGTCATGTTTTACTTTATTACTTCAGAAAAGGAGAAAACGCTGGGCAAGCTCATAAAAAGTTATGTGATGTGGTATGGTGAAGATGCCTTAAAACTACGGAAGTATCAGAATTGGTTAGCGAAATTTCGGTCTGAAGATTTTGATGTGAAAGGAGCACTACGCCAGGAAGGCCAAAATAGGTTGATAACGACAAAACAAAGCGATTGGTGGAATCCAAAAGGCGTTTAACGACACGAGAGATTGCTGAATATCTGAACATATCGAAATCGAGCTTTGAATATAATGTAAAGTAACAGGGAAACGTTAATAAGCTTGATATTTGGGTACCACATGAGCTCAAAGAAATCCATCTCACTAAGCACGTTGACATCTGGGATTCGCTCTTGAAACGTGAAGAAAACGACTTATTTTTCAAACGTATGATAACAGGCGATGTAAAATCGATTGTCTGCAACAACGCCGAGAGAAAGAGATCGTAGAGCAAGCGTGATAAACTGCTTAAAGCACTTGAAAAGCAGATATGCACCAAAGCAAGGTTATACAGACAGTCTGGTGGAATTCCAAAGGTATTGTGTATTTTACTGTTGTCCGCTGGATAATTTAAGTGATGCAGTCAAACAGAAGGGTCCACAATTGGAGAATCACAAAGGTGTTATGTTTCACCATGATAACGCAAGACAACATACAATTTGATCACTCGTCAAAAATTGTTGCAGCTTGGATGAGCTGTGTTACAACATCGAACATATTCGCCAGACGTGGCATCACCAGATTACCATTTGTTTCATTTGTTGTAAAACGCCTTGAAAGTTATAAACTTCACTGCTGATGAGGCTATCAAGTCGTATTCGGAACTGCTTTTTGCCGAAAAAATCAAAAACGTTTTCAGCGCGGATTCATGATCTTGCCTGCGAGATGGCAAAAGGTCATCGAACAAAATGGACGAAATGTTGTTGACTATAGCTTTTTGTTATACGTTTAAAATTCGCCTTTCATTTACACAGGAAAAAACGTTGTTACTTTTTGGCCAACACAATATGATCAAAGCCATTGCTTTCACCTTGTTTCCGACTTAGCAGGCGCACCATCTGTGGTTTGGCAGATGTATTCCGCAAGTTTAACTCACACTTTGCCAAGATATCTCTTGGACTTGAATGCAAATCTGAGGCATGTGTAGTGTTTTTAAGAGCAACTACACTAGCTAATTATTCTTCAATAATGAAGTTTTTCTCAACGCCATGAATGAAAAGAGGTACTTGTGTAGTATTGTTTGTATCTATGGATTCATCCACCGGTTCAGAATAAAACATCAACTATTTGCACTTGGATTGGAAATGTTTGAATACATTTCCTGCCAGATTCCTCACGCACTTACCAAGTGCGCCTCCAGACAAACTAAGGCTCGAAACAGCTTTAGCTTTTGACGTGCAAACCACATCAACTGTACGTTAAAGACATTATTTCGCAAACTTTCCGTCAATAAAAGGTTTCCCACGCTTTGCAATTTTTTCTGTTATGTATCTACATCAGTGAAAAACTGCTGCTAACAATTTATCTTCCTTTTCAATTCGTTAGCTTCATCGATCATAAAATATCAATGCAATCCAGAATATTTTGCGCTGTTGTGTTTCGTCTCGCAATGCTTGATGTTGTATTCTTACATTACCGCAATCCTCTCATTGACGATAAGGCAAACTTCGCTATTCTGACACTCAACAAATCACAATGGGGCCAAATTTGTTTTGAAAAAATCACACTTTGTGTCCAACTTTCCACGTCTTGCCATACAGCTCGATGTTGTGCACGCATTCAGAAACCCAACGCCTCTGCCCCCCCCCCCCCCATGTGTTTTACCCGGTTTAGGTAAACTATTTCGCGTCGTTGTTATCGCCAACTAATCACGAGTTTTACATACCCCTGTTGTCTTTTTAACCTCAGGGTCTTGCAAATGTTCTCCTACCATCCACTCACCTTATTAGGATAGTGGCAACATTTGGGAATACAATGCTTGGGCGACAAAAAGAGGGCAGACTCCAGCATTTCGGACGCTAACACACTTTTCACTTCTTCCAGAAAATAACAGCGGCCATTTACGACTCCAATAGACGGTAATTATACTTTTGGTCAGTTACATAACACCAAAGTTAATGGTAAATTATATTTGAAAATCACGTAAATACTAATATTATATTAGCAATCATTGTCGTTTTTTAAACTAAATCTCCCCCACCCACACCCCTCACACAAATATTGTACTTATTCCCCATTGTGGATTTCGGCACATACAAATATCACCCTCCTAAACGAAATACTTAAATGCCGCATCTGGTAGAATGTTTGCCTAGTTGACGTGAAATGTCTCGGTGGGATACGGAAACATTTTTGGGGGCCATTCATGCCCCACGAGTTCCTGGTTAAAGATCCAGAGAGTACAGCTTTAAATTGTACCTGGATAGTTTAAATTGTTTGTACGAAAAAGAATACCGGTAGACGGCTACATATCAGCCATGCAATTAAGATGACCATCCTGGTCAATGAGGAAGTTTATTGGCTGAACAGAGTGAGACATCATTGCATACTCTAATGCCGCGCTCTCACGCCATTGGCTGATAGGTTGAGTGATATTTCTATACAATGCTTGCAAATGATAGCCAGAATGAAAACAACTTAAAATAATGATTCAAATTGAAACTTTATATGTGCTTCAAATTCGAAATTGAATTTCTCAGCTATGTTCAGATAAAATGTCAAAATCAGTGAACATTAACTGAGGAGTGAACGTTGATAATTTATTACTACTTGAAATACAAAGCCTTGGCAACCTGAAATGACGTCGGCTTTGGCACACTTCTGTAGCTGTTTCGTGCGTTGTTATTCTAAAAGTTGAGCGAACTTTGCCGTTAAATAACATTTACACACGGCACTGCTGATTGTGTCAATTCGGCAGTTTCATTAATTTTTAAATTCTTAGTAATATTTTCCAAGAATCTGAAGATTGGTTTTCCACAATTGGGGGGACCAACCTCAGTCGAATCTTTGTTCCAGAATTTGTTATTTGTTCATCCTATATATGGATTTAATTAATGATGATTATGCCATATCAGATGGCCAATGAGAAACAACAGATATCCTGCAATGCTAGGCAGGAAATAATTAAGTTCTACGCCATTGAGGAGTGCTGTCATGCTTATTTATTGGTTCCGAAAATTTGAAATGTTTCTAATGCCTGCCGCTATCTGGTGATAAAGTAAAATTGTTCTCATCATATAATCACATGGAATAGTGGATCAGAAGGTAAGTCCTTATGATGTGACAGGGTGAGTGATAGAGGCACCGCCTAATAATTCCCAAATTAGGCAGTTTTCCTGTTCTTTTAACCTGCTGGGTGTCAGCGAGTATTAGATGCAGCTTCAGCTCCTGCGGTTTCCAATGGTTTCACTTCCACCGGGGGTTGGTTGGTGTGGAAGTCCTCAATATTTCCTCTTCTCAGACGAGTGATCTGCCTCCTTTGTGTTGGACCTTCTCATTTGGAAAGCCTTCAGGCAGAGGTATCCCGTCTGTCATTCCATTTCCTAAAGAAAAGTTTCATACCTTATACACTGAGTGGCAACTTTATTATGACCACCTGACAGTTTTAAGCAAATGAGCTATGACTGCATGCTGTTGCCGCTAGAGGGCGAGGCTAATATAAAAAGGGAAAGCTTAGTGCTTGCGGCATTAGTAGAAATGATTTTTGGTGACGAGATGGGTAAGAAATGCGAAATAACGGACTTTCAACGTGGGATGATTGTAGGAGCTCGGAGCCATGGAGCGAGTATTACCGAAACCGCCGCATTCGTGAAATGTTCCAGAGCAGCTGTTGTTAAAATGTTTAAAGACTGGACTGTCAGCCAAAAAACTGGGTCTCTACGTGCAACGTGTGGTCGTCATCGACTAGTGACTGCTCGGGGGGAACGGAGAGTGTCCAGACTGGGAACAGACAACAGAAGGGCAACAGGGCAGCAAATTACACACCATCTTAATCAAGGATCCCCTCAAATGATCTCTGCACGCACTGTTCGCCGTACACTGCATCGGATGAGATATGGCAGCCAAAGGCCTGTTCGAACACATTTGCTGTCTGCAGTTAACAAGAGAAAACGTCTCCAGTTCGCACAGGGGCACAAGGATTGGACGGTCGATAATTGGAAACAAACTATGTGGACCGATGAATCATGTTTTCAGTTGCACCATGCTGATGGCCGAGTGAGAATTTGGCGGAAACAGCACGAAAGCATGGACCCCAAATTCATTGCTACAAACCTTCAAGGTGGTGGAGGCAACGTTACGGTTTGGAAAATGTTTTCCTGGCATGCTTGGGCCCTTTAATTCGTGTTGATCAACGTCTGACTGGCACATCATATCTAAACATCGTTGCAGACCAAGTACATCCTGTCATGTGGATGGTTTATCCCAATGGCGATGGCTACTTTCAACGAGATAATGCTTCTTGCCATAGTGCTCGAATTGTACAGGATTGGTTTCAGGAACATGCCAGTGAGTTTACTTTGCTTAGGTGGCACCCACAATTTCCAAATTTCAAACCCATTGAGAATTTGTGGGATGAAGTTGAACGAGCCATAAGACAGCTGGATCCACAACCCTTCAACCTCCCACTCCTGAAAAGTGCTATTCATCAAGCATGGTCTCAGATTCCACAAACCACCTATCAAAATTTTGTGGAGTCCATGCCACGAAGAATAGACGCACTATTAAAGGCAAAAGGTCGCCCAACGAAGTACTGAGTGGGGTGGTCCTAATAAAATGGTCACTCAGTGTATAAGGCATTCTTCAAATGAAACTATTGCACGCATAAGGCATTAATATTTGGACGTTCTTACTGTAGTAATCCGGTAGTAGTTATCGCTCGTGCTGCCTCAGCAATAGTGCTCGCTGTGCTGTATATTACAATCCGTTTTGGGCTGAAATAAGCTCCTGTTTCAGCGGATCATGTAAATTGCCAGTGCTCTGGTCTGACGTAAATACAAACTCAGAAAATAAGCTATTAACGGAACCTTTATCATGTGAGGGGTTTGAACCCGCTGAGCGGATTCAAGTTAACCCCTTTCTTAAATGGCTTCACCGTTTGTGACTCTTTCTCTCTCCAGTGTTTCGTAACTGGTTTGACCGCACAGTGCGCGACTTGTCTGATTACTTCCTAAAACGGTTTGCATGCGCGGAATGCGTTCATTATAACCTTGAAGATGAACTGCTTGAACGCGCTCAGTGAGTTTTTAACGGGAGATGCAGCGATGTTTTAGTGTAGGATACACCGTATTCTGTAATCCTTGTTTTGTGCTGAAAGGCTTGCCTCCTCAGTGCTTTAATTGTAGTTCTTTCAAATGCAAGTCACTTTTGCAGAAGTGTGGGTTGCAGTACATACCTTTTGTGTTCAGATTTAACCTAACATTGCTTTCCTGTAGAAAAAGCACCAACCAGTTTTTTCTGGAAAATACGCCATTTCTGCACATGAGTAATAGCTTTGAAAGGAAGTAGTTACCTATACTTTAAAACATTTTTTTGCTATACATATGTTCTTTTAGTTGCTTGGTGCCATTTTGGTATACTGATTGTGTTCCTTCAATTAACAAAAGTCTAAGATAATTACGAATAATTGATTGCAGAATGAAAATTTTAGTTAAATTATATAATGTCTTGTAGATATTTCAGAACTATGGATACAAAATGCTAAAATTTTTCTGTTACAGTTACTTTCTTAAATGTTCCATCTATTTCGTAAAGTAGGATTTTAAGTGCATGATCTGAGCTGGGAATTTCTTCCTTGGTATGCATATTTATTTGTTAATACGTAACATTTTAATGTAGTGAATATTGCATTGAATGAATGGTGAAATTTTTCTCGGACGTGTTTCTCTTGAAGAAATATATGTGATTCGGTTCATAGGGGTCAACGTTTGCAAACCTGAGAGCATGCTCGACAAAAATAAAAACACAATGACTTTAATACACTAATGTTTCTTTGAATAAATAATAAAAATTAATTATTTATTACTATTGACTGTTATCCAGTAGTAAAGTTTTGAATTAGTTTAGACTGCTTGGTTTTACTTGGGAGTAAGTTTGAATATATTACAGGCCAAGAAAAAAAATACTTTTCCGTTTTGTTTGCAGAGTTTAAAGACCGGAATCAGCTACTAAGTCACGTGTACCTAATTTGTGTCTGCTGGTTTCAGGGATGGATCATTGTGGTAGCTCATCATACATCATACATGTTGCCGGAATTCAAAAAACCGAAACCGTTTCGGACGACTGATTAGTAGTCAACGCCTCATACCTTTAAAGCACTGGGAAATGTTCTTATGTCCTTTACATTTTTCTCAATAACTATTTCGTTTTTCAATCTCGTTGGATTTGAAAACGTTTGTTCTAATAAGCTAGTATGCAATTTTACCTGATGTAACATGTTTTACAAATATTTATACTACACTCACGGATAATTAAATTTGCGCGCTTAGAAGAAAATATGCTACAAACGCGACACTTTGAAATACGTAGGAGGAGTGCGTTCTAGTGTGCAAATGATCCACGTTTGGTGCGATTGCGCTGCTAGTACGAACTGGCCGCATTATAAACTAGCCTGTATTCGACGACCTATGAAAGGGAAAGGCACTGTCCGAAGCAAGCAAGTGTACAGATTGACCAGAATGCCGGTTAGACGCCATAGACGTCGATTTACGCAACTTACGGACTTTGAGAGACGACTGATCATTGGGCTGAAAATCGCAGGGTGTTCGGCGAGCCGTTTAGCCTGTCACGTGGATCGTTCTGACCACAACGTCTGACTGTGTTGAGAGCAGTGGACACGTGAGGACACTGCCGCACTGCGGAGCGCCTCTTGACAGAACAGGAGGACTACTCGTAGGGATGATCGACGGATCGTGCCCCGGGCACACACGAATCCCATGGGGACCTGTTCCACTATGCAGGCAGATGTAGCGACTCCTGTGCACCAAGGAACCATCACCCGACTCCTCGCGGAAGCGAATCTGCCATCGCAGAGCTTCTTACGTGTACAGCTATTAACACCGGATCATCGCGGGCTCCATGTGTAGTGGTGCTAGGCCAGAGCAACGTGAAACTGCACAGACTGACGACGTGTGCTATTTAGCGATGAATTCTCTTTGTTTTGGGGAAAGTTGGTCATCGTGGCAGGGTGTGGAGGTCCAGGGGTCAAGTGCGCAATCCCAACATCGCTATCGAGCACTATACCTCCCCCACTGCAGGCATTGTGATCTGGGGAGCCATTGCCAACGATACCTGATCAGCTCAAGTGGTGGTACATGGATCATTGACGGGCCAGCGGTATGTGGATGAGTTCCTACAGCACCATGTGCTCTCATTCCTGGCAAGGATCCTATGCGCTATACAAGCAGGACAATGACTGCCCGCACACGGCTTGGGTTGCCAAGGATTGCTTACGACATGCCCAGACACTTCCATGACCAGCCCGCTCCCTGGACATGACCCCTATTTAGCATGTGTGTGTGTGTCCAGTTGAAACGCCAGCTGCCGCCGTGCCGCACTATCCGGGATTTGGAGCCCACCGTCCAACACGTGTGGGCCAGTCTGCCGCAGGAAAACATCAGGGCTCTGTTCGCCTCCATGCAGGACCGTATTGCAGCATGTATCGCTGCACGATGAGGTGCGACGAGCTATTGAAGATGACCAGACTGCGTGCCACAGATCCCTCTGTAATTGACTCGCACCTCTGTTTTGCCATCGTGTGTATCTTTCATTTGTAACATTACGTCCATTAAATTTAAGTTCAACCCAATGCCTCCTTCTTGGTGCGCGAGTTTCATAGTCCGTGAGTGAATAATAATATATTCAACATACACTATTTCTAAAATGTGTTGAATGTATTAATTTTAATTTTAATCGGTTACTGATATTAACTGTTGGAAGTATCTTATTCTATAAGTTCTGATCACAATATACAAATTGTTACCAAAATATTATTGTGGTGGTTGGGAGCATGCTCGTAGTCGGGCTCTATTTTTCGGCTTCAAGCAAGTTAGCATATCACCAATTAAGGGTCGTGTAGTGAAGCCGACCATAAAACGGGTGACAATTTCTCAGTAAAAGACCTGTTTCCGCAGTAACGGAATCAATCGCTTTCGCTCGCTAAATGCCAGCCGTTTTTCACATGGCCTTTACGGATCTCAGTGGCGTTTTCAAATTGGTTGTGCGTGTGTGAATCAGATTTCATGAAACGGTCGGCGGGTTAAAATAATATAATGCATTAAATGCTGAGCATTCACAACTGAAGAAGCATCACCCTCTGTCCATTAGACAGAAAACAGATCTAAATCATCTGCATAGTTTACCACGGCTTTGAACCAGGTATACCAGCGGTGACTATGCTTGGAGGTGGCAGTGGGAGATCAAGATTCTTTTCTAAAATATCGATCCTAGTTGATGATTTAACAAACACTTCTGTCCCATTCGACATCAGCTTGTCTAGAAGTTGAAAACTTTCACGCAACATGTGAAAAGTATGAACGACACATGTCACATGTATAATTTGATATGATTTGTATGGAACCGCGTTTTTGTCAACCTAACAAAGAAAATGTTTTCGCCATTTTACAACACACCGACTATAACATTTCCTACTTTTCTGCCACTGCAATCTGTAGTTTCATCAATAATCACTCAGATTTTCAGTTCACACATGGATCAAATGCTTCCTAATAATTCTTCATAACAGTTTAGAAGATAATTTTTCCTTTGCCTTCATTTCACCAGGGGCATCAGTGTCTGTATAGTTGATAAGCAACATTCTGCTCTGCTTGTTGGGTTAATCTAGATAAACATCTGCTGAAACAAATGACTTACATAAAATTGAATAATATACGAAAAGATTTGGACTGAAATAAAGGATGGAGCTTCTACCTGAAACAATTTTCCAATCAGGTGTTTGCACATGGAACAGTGTGCAATATTCTTTATAGTGACGTTTATCCTACAAGGAAATATTTGAAAATATTCTTATGGGATTTACGGCAAATATTCTGTGATGGAAAGGAATTCTTCAAATACACATTTTAAAAATGCACTTAACAAAAAAAAGTTGAACTGCACGCCGCCTATCTATGATAAAAAAACAATTATATTTAATGATGGTAAAATCTTTATATCTTTATCACAAGGAGTGGCATAAAGGGGAGATATATCTATTTAGAATGAGAAATGCAAGTCGAATGAGATATACAGGCTATCGCATTCAATCAATAAGTAACATAACTGTGATTATGGAAACTTCAACAGTAAATCAAACGTTTTCCAGGAAATTAATGACATCCGATGAAGGCCGACATCTTCAAAAGTGGCTATTAGAATCAGAGATAAGGTGAACTACATAGGGTTTTTAAGGAATTCAAAATGTTGTTTCCAGCGACATTTTAGTCATCGGTAATGAATATTGCCAACGAGGATAACCGATTTCGTCACAGCGCCTACATCAGCACTTGCCGGACTGTGTCTGACATTTTACGTTGTGTACAGGTTGCACTTGCGCTGTTGCTACTTCTATATATTTACGCTTTACAATTATCAACGGGGCAACTGCAGAAGAGCATAAATTCCCCAAACTGATTTGCTGCTATGGTGGCTTTCTACAACCGTGCCACATTGAATGTTCCAGAGCCCAGTCGCATGAGCCATTTCACTAATCATGCCTGTCGATGTTGTTTACAAAATCACGTACATACATCATATAAATGGCACATACAAGTTGTTTTTTTACTGAATATGACATGACTGTGACGTCTATTACCAAATGCACTGCACAAATAAAGATGTTCTGATACGTTAGAATATATATAGTTAAGAGTATTTCGTTAAAGAAAAAAATTAAATAAATCATTTAGTTTATCTCGATTTAGCTATATAGGACGATTACTAAAATTCTCGTAATCGCTTAAAGGAGCGAAGTCTTTGGTGGAAATAATGACTTCAGATGCATTTGTTCTGGACAAAAAGTAATTCTATGTTCTCTGAATTGTACTTGGCCCTTCTGTATGGACTGACAAATAAGGGCTGATGATCAGTAGCGTGCAATGGTCAAATGCAACGCAGGGATTGCACGGCCTAATAATTTGCAAAAAATTACTTTCTGAAAAAACAAATTATACGAAGAAAATCTTTGTGTTCTTACGGGAAAATTTAAATAAAGCGCATGTTTTTATGAGTTTTATTTAAAACCAAATTAAATAAATGTGCGCATTTTAGCTGGGACTGAAAGAAATAGTGCGAACGAAACTTCGTATGCCCGTACTCAAATGAGAGTGTGTCGTTGGAGTAAGCATATCTTTGATAGAGAAGTAAAAACAGAAAAGAAGAATATCCACTGTATGCTAAGTTTCTTTTGCATTCAGGGCCTGTGTAGTCAGCAAATCGGAAAACCGGAGTCCTTTCCCTCTATCTCCACTATTTATTCCCATTAGGCTTGGGGCAATCGTTGTCTGCTTCTCGAAATGAAAAAGAGAGAGTTGCATCGAAAAATGTAAATCTTGTTTTCTTTTGCCGGTGAGTATCTGCTATCTCTTGCGCAATTTCAAGGAATCTTTTCTTATTCAGTCCGAAAATTGTACGGCTACATATTCGAATATTTCTTGCCTTTCTGGAACACCGATATACTTCAGCACGATTTGAAGAACCTGCGAACGTATAAAGAAAGAAAAGGATGACGCAAAATTATTGTCTTTCGATACCTAAGTTTCACAGAAAAATCCGACTGTGCAAGCAACGAAAGACTGTCCTCAAACATGAATCTCTTAATACCGTCATTAAGTATGCAGGTTAAACCTGCAAAGTTTTACACTTTTCGACGCTTGTGTTTGCCAAACACACAAGATTTTTAGTGTTGCCACTAGCCTCATTCTCCAAAGCTATTTTGTTGGAAGTGTTTATTATTTTGTAATGAAACTTTTAGAAATTGTTTACCATTTTCTAAAGATCTAAAGAAAAAAAACTGTAAAACTCAAAAATTGTCAAAGTTTATATTTAAAACAGTGTAAATATACTGGTAATGTCGAATTTATTGGCATAAAACAAAAATTAAAGGTTCCAAGCTTTCCCACATCAAACAGATGATTTTTTTCAGAAATATAGACACCCAAATTGTAAAGTTTTTCCGCCTGGTAGTTTCGAAATCATAATCATCCCCCATACCTATCCTCTATCGAAAGCTTATGGGCTCAGAAAAATGTGACACAAAATGCATCGAGTTTCCCGAAGAGAGCCTGAATTCCCTCATAGGAACATCCTACTCTTTTTTAATTCATCACGTTAAAAAGTGAATTAAATTTTACTAATTCCCCTGGAGAAGCATTAAACACTCTGCAAATTGTTCAAAGCTTCGCACGAACTTGGTTTGGATAAATATTTGAGGAAACTCGTACCTTGTGTCCTTAAAGTATGGTAATAACAATCTTATTCAAGCAATATGCGCAAAAACAAGTTGTAATATATCAGAAAAAATTTAAATAACTGAAAACATTCTACGGAATAATTTGATGTCGAAGCCAAAGTAAAGGAAGAACGAATATAGGGCCCACGATGAAAATCCGTTGTCAATGATTTTTTTTTTTTTTAATTTATGTTTTAAATTTTTGCGCGCTAACACATAACGTTCATGACACGCAACTTGTGCTGATGGCTGTGCACAAGGTAGGTAACAAATTGTCTCTTTCATGGATAGCTCATGGGATTTACAGTTAAGATAAACCAAAAGAAAATACATTTTCCTTATGACTGAAACACAGATTAATTCACCCAGACTTTTGAGCCCATGCACCTTCAAACTATTACAGCTTTCGTAACACTGTCTCAGCTTCATATCGGCAGATCACCACTGTCTACTTTTAAATTTCGTCCACCCACCTAGAAAGTAGTTTAGTTTTAGTCTTCGTCGAGGATTCTAGTGTCTAGTATAGTACAACGATTCCCCATTTTTGGTAAATTTTGCTTCTACGTCCAGCCCATTTCCAACTGGGGTTTTATACATTCATCATGTTGTCATCAACTAGTTTCAATTGCCTTTTCCGTTCTCTCTATTTGCGTGTGAAAAGAGGGAAAACAATACTAAAAGATAACGAATTTCAGGCACGCACGCACAATCAGGTACCGATATTGATCTACACCAAAACGTGAAGGAATTGCCCTAGAAATGCAGCTTAGCAGAAAACAGGAACAGCCACTCCGTAATGCTCAGATGAAAGAACACAAGTTACTAAAATCATGCAATGCACTGATTATAATACGCTTTCCAACATACCAGAAATCATTACTCAAGTTATTACTCAAGTTATGAGAATAATGGCTGTGGAATAAATCTCGGTCCTGGGCCTTCACCTTTGATCACATTTCGATGATATTCAACAGAACCGGTTTGATATACCTCCGAAATAACATGATAAAAATTTGTCGCAATAAAAGGATTTTTACGTAAGTTATGATGCATAAGGGCTATGGAATAGATCCCCTCCTGTGTCCTAACCTTTGACCCCATTTCTCCCATTTTCAATGGAATTCGTTCCCAGGCAAGACCCTACAACATACTAACATTTCATCTAAATCGAAGCATTTTCACGTAAGTTATGACGCATAATGGCGATGCAAGTGATTCCGCTTCTATGTCCTGACCTTTGACCCCATTTCTCCCATTTTCAATAGGGTTTGTCGCCAGATGGTCCCCTACCACATACTAAAAGTTCATCGAAATCGAACCTTTTTTACGTTAGTTATGACGCATAAAAGCAGTAGAATGAATCCCGCTCCTATGTACTGAATTTTGACCCCATTTCGTTCACTTTAAATACGGTTCCTTTCCAGGTGATCCCCTACCAGATACTAAAATTTCATCGAAATCGAACGATTGTTACGTTAGTTATCCAGCGGACCGGCATACGCACACAACGCGTGACGTAATGACGAAGATGGGAATCGCGACCATCTACTTGCCGCAAGTGTGACGTCATAAAACTTTAATAGGATCCACACACAATGCGTGACGTAATGAGACAGATGGGAATCGCGACCATCTGCTTGCCGCAAGTGTGACGTCATAAAACTTTAATAGGATCCACACACAACGCGTGACGTAATGAGACAGATGGGAATCGCGACCATCTGCTTGCCGCAAGTGTGACGTCATAAAACTTTAATAGGATCCACACACAATGCGTGACGTAATGAGACAGATGGGAATCGCGACCATCTGCTTGCCGCAAGTGTGACGTCATAAAACTTTAATAGGATCCACACACAAAGCGTGACGTAATGAGACAGATGGGAATCGCGACCATCTGCTTGCCGCAAGTGTGACGTCATAAAACTTTAATAGGATCCACACACAATGCGTGACGTAATGAGGCAGATGGGAATCGCGACCATCTGCTTGCCGCAAGTGTGACGTCATAAAACTTTAATAGGATTCACACACAATGCGTGACGTAATGAGACAGATGGGAATCGCGACCATCTGCTTGCCGCAAGTGTGACGTCATAAAACTTTAATAGGATCCACACACAATGCGTGACGTAATGAGGCAGATGGGAATCGCGACCATCTGCTTGCCGCAAGTGTGACGTCATAAAAGTTTAATAGGATCCACACACAATGCGTGACGTAATGAGACAGATGGGAATCGCGACCATCTGCTTGCCGCAAGTGTGACGTCATAAAACTTTAATAGGATCCACACACAAAGCGTGACGTAATGAGACAGATGGGAATCGCGACCATCTGCTTGCCGCAAGTGTGATGTCATAAAACTTTAATAGGATCCACACACAATGCGTGACGTAATGAGACAGACGGGAATCGCGACCATCTGCTTGCCGCAAGTGTGACGTCATAAAACTTTAATAGGATCCACACACAATGCGTGACGTAATGAGGCAGATGGGAATCGCGACCATCTGCTTGCCGCAAGTGTGACGTCATTAAACTTTAATAGGATCCACACACAATGCGTGACGTAATGAGGAAGATGGGAATCGCGACCATCTGCTTGCCGCAAGTGTGACGTCATAAAACTTTAATAGGATCCACACACAATGCGTGACGTAATGAGACAGATGGGAATCGCGACCATCTGCTTGCCGCAAGTGTGACGTCATAAAACTTTAATAGGATCCACACACAACGCGTGACGTAATGAGAAAGATGGGAATCGCGACCATCTGCTTGCCGCAAGTGTGACGTCATAAAACTTTAATAGGATCCACACACAATGCGTGACGTAATGAGACAGATGGGAATCGCGACCATCTGCTTGCCGCAAGTGTGACGTCATAAAACTTTAATAGGATCCACACACAATGCGTGACGTAATGAGACAGATGGGAATCGCGACGATCTGCTTGCCGCAAGTGTGACGTCATAAAACTTTAATAGGATCCACACACAATGCGTGACGTAATGAGACAGATGGGAATCGCGACGATCTGCTTGCCGCAAGTGTGACGTCATAAAACTTTAATAGGATCCACACACAATGCGTGACGTGATGAGGCAGATGGGAATCGCGACCATCTGCTTGCCGCAAGTGTGACGTCATAAAACTTTAATAGGATCAACACACAATGCGTGACGTAATGAGGCAGATGGGAATCGCGACCATCTGCTTGCCGCAACTGTGACGTCATAAAACTTTAATAGGATCCACACACAATGCGTGACGTAATGAGGCAGATGTGAATCGCGACCATCTGCTTGCCGCAAGTGTGACGTCATAAAACTTTAATAGGATCCACACACAATGCGTGACGTAATGAGGCAGATGGGAATCGCGACCATCTGCTTGCCGCATGTGTGACGTCATAAAACTTTAATAGGATCCACACACAATGCGTGACGTAATGAGGAAGACGGGAATCGCGACCATCTGCTTGCCGCAAGTGTGACGTCATAAAACATTAATAGGATCCACACACAATGCGTGATGTAATGAGACAGATGGGAATCGCGACCATCTGCTTGCCGCATGTGTGACGTCATAAAACTTTAATAGGATCCACACACAATGCGTGACGTAATGAGGCAGATGGGAATCGCGACCATCTGCTTGCCGCAAGTGTGACGTCATAAAACTTTAATAGGATCCACACACAATGCGTGACGTAATGAGGCAGATGGGAATCGCGACCATCTGCTTGCCGCATGTGTGACGTCATAAAACTTTAATAGGATCCACACACAATGCGTGACGTAATGAGGAAGACGGGAATCGCGACCATCTGCTTGCCGCAAGTGTGACGTCATAAACCTTTAATAGGATCCACACACAACGCGTGACGTAATGAGGAAGATGGGAATCGCGACCATCTGCTTGCCGCAAGTGTGACGTCATAAAACTTTAATAGGATCCACACACAATGCGTGACGTAATGAGACAGATGGGAATCGCGACCATCTGCTTGCCGCAAGTGTGACGTCATAAAACTTTAATAGGATCCACACACAATGCGTGACGTAATGAGACAGATGGGAATCGCGACGATCTGCTTGCCGCAAGTGTGACGTCATAAAACTTTAATAGGATCCACACACAATGCGTGACGTAATGAGGCAGATGGGAATCGCGACCATCTGCTTGCCGCGAGTGTGACGTCATAAAACTTTAATAGGATCAACACACAATGCGTGACGTAATGAGGCAGTAGGGAATCGCGACCATCTGCTTGCCGCAAGTGTGACGTCATAAAACTTTAATAGGATCCACACACAATGCGTGACGTAATGAGGCAGATGGGAATCCCGACCATCTGCTTGCCGCAAGTGTGACGTCATAAAACTTTAATAGGATCCACACACAACGCGTGACGTAATGAGAAAGATGGGAATCGCGACCATCTGCTTGCCGCAAGTGTGACGTCATAAAACTTTAATAGGATCAACACACAATGCGTGACGTAATGAGACAGATGGGAATCGCGACCATCTGCTTGCCGCAAGTGTGACGTCATAAAACTTTAATAGGATCCACACACAATGCGTGACGTAATGAGGCAGATGGGAATCGCGACCATCTGCTTGCCGCAAGTGTGACGTCATAAAAGTTTAATAGGATCCACACACAATGCGTGACGTAATGAGACAGATGGGAATCGCGACCATCTGCTTGCCGCAAGTGTGACGTCATAAAACTTTAATAGGATCCACACACAAAGCGTGACGTAATGAGACAGATGGGAATCGCGACCATCTGCTTGCCGCAAGTGTGATGTCATAAAACTTTAATAGGATCCACACACAATGCGTGACGTAATGAGACAGACGGGAATCGCGACCATCTGCTTGCCGCAAGTGTGACGTCATAAAACTTTAATAGGATCCACACACAATGCGTGACGTAATGAGGCAGATGGGAATCGCGACCATCTGCTTGCCGCAAGTGTGACGTCATTAAACTTTAATAGGATCCACACACAATGCGTGACGTAATGAGGAAGATGGGAATCGCGACCATCTGCTTGCCGCAAGTGTGACGTCATAAAACTTTAATAGGATCCACACACAATGCGTGACGTAATGAGACAGATGGGAATCGCGACCATCTGCTTGCCGCAAGTGTGACGTCATAAAACTTTAATAGGATCCACACACAACGCGTGACGTAATGAGAAAGATGGGAATCGCGACCATCTGCTTGCCGCAAGTGTGACGTCATAAAACTTTAATAGGATCCACACACAATGCGTGACGTAATGAGACAGATGGGAATCGCGACCATCTGCTTGCCGCAAGTGTGACGTCATAAAACTTTAATAGGATCCACACACAATGCGTGACGTAATGAGACAGATGGGAATCGCGACGATCTGCTTGCCGCAAGTGTGACGTCATAAAACTTTAATAGGATCCACACACAATGCGTGACGTAATGAGACAGATGGGAATCGCGACGATCTGCTTGCCGCAAGTGTGACGTCATAAAACTTTAATAGGATCCACACACAATGCGTGACGTGATGAGGCAGATGGGAATCGCGACCATCTGCTTGCCGCAAGTGTGACGTCATAAAACTTTAATAGGATCAACACACAATGCGTGACGTAATGAGGCAGATGGGAATCGCGACCATCTGCTTGCCGCAACTGTGACGTCATAAAACTTTAATAGGATCCACACACAATGCGTGACGTAATGAGGCAGATGTGAATCGCGACCATCTGCTTGCCGCAAGTGTGACGTCATAAAACTTTAATAGGATCCACACACAATGCGTGACGTAATGAGGCAGATGGGAATCGCGACCATCTGCTTGCCGCATGTGTGACGTCATAAAACTTTAATAGGATCCACACACAATGCGTGACGTAATGAGGAAGACGGGAATCGCGACCATCTGCTTGCCGCAAGTGTGACGTCATAAAACATTAATAGGATCCACACACAATGCGTGATGTAATGAGACAGATGGGAATCGCGACCATCTGCTTGCCGCATGTGTGACGTCATAAAACTTTAATAGGATCCACACACAATGCGTGACGTAATGAGGCAGATGGGAATCGCGACCATCTGCTTGCCGCAAGTGTGACGTCATAAAACTTTAATAGGATCCACACACAATGCGTGACGTAATGAGGCAGATGGGAATCGCGACCATCTGCTTGCCGCATGTGTGACGTCATAAAACTTTAATAGGATCCACACACAATGCGTGACGTAATGAGGAAGACGGGAATCGCGACCATCTGCTTGCCGCAAGTGTGACGTCATAAACCTTTAATAGGATCCACACACAACGCGTGACGTAATGAGGAAGATGGGAATCGCGACCATCTGCTTGCCGCAAGTGTGACGTCATAAAACTCTAATAGGATCCACACACAATGCGTGACGTAATGAGACAGATGGGAATCGCGACCATCTGCTTGCCGCAAGTGTGACGTCATAAAACTTTAATAGGATCCACACACAATGCGTGACGTAATGAGACAGATGGGAATCGCGACGATCTGCTTGCCGCAAGTGTGACGTCATAAAACTTTAATAGGATCCACACACAATGCGTGACGTAATGAGGCAGATGGGAATCGCGACCATCTGCTTGCCGCGAGTGTGACGTCATAAAACTTTAATAGGATCAACACACAATGCGTGACGTAATGAGGCAGTAGGGAATCGCGACCATCTGCTTGCCGCAAGTGTGACGTCATAAAACTTTAATAGGATCCACACACAATGCGTGACGTAATGAGGCAGATGGGAATCGCGACCATCTGCTTGCCGCAAGTGTGACGTCATAAAACTTTAATAGGATCAACACACAATGCGTGACGTAATGAGGCAGATGGGAATCGCGACCATCTGCTTGCCGCATGTGTGACGTCATAAAACTTCAATAGGATCCACACACAACGCGTGACGTAATGAGGAAGATGGGAATCGCGACCATCTGCTTGCCGCAAGTGTGACGTCATAAAACTTTAATAGGATCCACACACAATGCGTGACGTAATGAGGCAGATGGGAATCGCGACCATCTGCTTGCCGCAAGTGTGACGTCATAAAACTTTAATAGGATCAACACACAATGCGTGACGTAATGAGGCAGATGGGAATCGCGACCATCTGCTTGCCGCATGTGTGACGTCATAAAACTTCAATAGGATCCACACACAACGCGTGACGTAATGAGGAAGATGGGAATCGCGACCATCTGCTTGCCGCGAGTGTGACGTCATAAAACTTTAATAGGATCAACACACAATGCGTGACGTAATGAGGCAGTAGGGAATCGCGACCATCTGCTTGCCGCAAGTGTGACGTCATAAAACTTTAATAGGATCCACACACAACGCGTGACGTAATGAGGAAGATGGGAATCGCGACCATCTGCTTGCCGCAAGTGTGACGTCATAAAACTTTAATAGGATCAACACACAATGCGTGACGTAATGAGGCAGATGGGAATCGCGACCATCTGCTTGCCGCATGTGTGACGTCATAAAACTTCAATAGGATCCACACACAACGCGTGACGTAATGAGGAAGATGGGAATCGCGACCATCTGCTTGCCGCAAGTGTGACGTCATAAAACTTTAATAGGATCCACACACAACGCGTGACGTAATGAGGAAGATGGGAATCGCGACCATCTGCTTGCCGCAAGTGTGACGTCATAAAACTTTAATAGGATCCACACACAACGCGTGACGTAATGAGGAAGATGGGAATCGCGACCATCTGCTTGCCGCAAGTGTGACGTCATAAAACTTTAATAGGATCCACACACAACGCGTGACGTAATGAGGAAGATGGGAATCGCGACCATCAGCTTGCCGCAAGTGTGACGTCATAAAACTTTAATAGGATATACACACAATGCGTGACGTAATGAGACAGATGGGGATCGCGACCATCTGCTTGCCGCAAGTGTGACGTCATAAAACTTTAATAGGATCCACACACAATGCGTGACGTAATGAGGCAGATGGGAATCGCGACCATCTGCTTGCCGCAAGTGTGACGTCATAAAACTTTAATAGGATCCACACACAATGCGTGACGTAATGAGACAGATGGGAATCGCGACCATCTGCTTGCCGCAAGTGTGACGTCATAAAACTTTAATAGGATCCACACACAATGCGTGACGTAATGAGACAGATGGGAATCGCGACCATCTGCTTGCCGCAAGTGTGACGTCATAAAACTTTAATAGGATCCACACACAATGCGTGACGTAATGAGACAGATGGGAATCGCGACCATCTGCTTGCCGCAAGTGTGACGTCATAAAACTTTAATAGGATCCACACACAATGCGTGACGTAATGAGACAGATGGGAATCGCGACGATCTGCTTGCCGCAAGTGTGACGTCATAAAACTTTAATAGGATCCACACACAATGCGTGACGTAATGAGACAGATGGGAATCGCGACCATCTGCTTGCCGCAAGCGTGACGTCATAAAACTTTAATAGGATCCACACACAATGCGTGACGTAATGAGGCAGATGGGAATCGCGACCATCTGCTTGCAGGCAAGTGTGACGTCATAAAACTTTAATAGGATCAACACACAATGCGTGACGTAATGAGGCAGATGGGAATCGCGGCCATCTGCTTGCCGCAAGTGTGACGTCATAAAACTTTAATAGGATCCACACAAAATGCGTGACGTAATGAGGCAGATGGGAATCGCGACCATCTGCTTGCCGCAAGTGTGACGTCATAAAACTTTAATAGGATCCACACACAATGCGTGACGTAATGAGGCAGATGGGAATCGCGACCATCTGCTTGCCGCAAGTGTGACGTCATAAAACTTTAATAGGATCCACACACAATGCGTGACGTAATGAGGCAGATGGGAATCGCGACCATCTGCTTGCCGCAAGTGTGACGTCATAAAACTTTAATAGGATCCACACACAAGGCGTGACGTAATGAGGAAGATGGGAATCGCGACCATCTGCTTGCCGCAAGTGTGACGTCATAAAACTTTAATAGGATCCACACACAAGGCGTGACGTAATGAGGCAGATGAGGAATCGCGACCATCTGCTTGCCGCAAGTGTGACGTCATAAAACTTTAATAGGATCCACACACAATGCGTGACGTAATGAGGCAGATGGGAATCGCGACCATCTGCTTGCCGCAAGAGTGACGTCATAAAACTTTAATAGGATCCACACACAATGCGTGACGTTATGAGGCAGATGGGAATCGCGACCATCTGCTTGCCGCAAGAGTGACGTCATAAAACTTTAATAGGATCCACACACACTGCGTGACGTAATGAGGCAGATGGGAATCGCGACCATCTGCTTGCCGCAAGTGTGACGTCATAAAACTTTAATAGGATCCACACACAATGCGTGACGTAATGAGACAGATGGCGTGACCGCGCGCCAACATTTGCAAAGGCGAGATTATGACGTCATAAGATTTCTAAGCATTGGTAACATTAATGGAACAACGCCATCACTAAAAACGTTATAATTCGTGGTGGTTATTTAATACGCTAAACGAATTCTCCTAAAGTCCAGATCAAGCTAAATCGATTTCTAGTTCCAGAAAACGGTAGGTTAACGACTTTCATCAAAATTCTTAGAGCCGTTTTCAAAATAAAATGTACATACATGCATACAAGAATTGCTACTTTAAGGTGGATGTTAAGTAATTTTGCTTCCTATACTTAAAATGAAAAAACTTCTGTACACATTTTGTTCACAATTAATGCATTTCCAAGGATGAAAATTTGAACATCGATTAAAATATCTTCATTTTATAATTTGCAATACTTAATATTTTCTAAAACATAACCATATTTATGTAATTCAACATTTGTTTGCCTACTGAAGTCATGAAAATACAGGTTGCGCCATCTTTTTCTGGACAATTAATGCGTTCACAAGGATGAAAATTTGAAAATCGATAAAAATAGCTTCATTTCATAACTTGGAATATTTAATATTTTCTAAACCATAACCGTAATTATGCAATCCAACATTTTTTTGTCCACTGACGTCATCAAAGTACAGGTCGCGCCATCTTTTCTCTGGTTTCAACACCACCAAAGGAAAAGTGATTGATTTTTAATATAATTATGGTTATATTTTAGAAAATATTAAGTTTTCTAAGTTATAACATGAAGTTATTTAAATTGATGTTCAAATTTTCATCCTTGGGAACACATTAACTGTGAAGGAAATGTTTACAAAAGTTTTCCATTGGAAGTATAGGAAACAAAATTACTTGACGTCCACCTTAATAATATGGGATAAGGGCAATGGAATGGATCGCAATCCTATGTTCTGACCTTTGATCACATTTCGTCAATTTTCAATAGGGTTCGTCCCCAGGTGGTCCCCTACTATATACTGAAATTTCATCGAAATCGAACAATTTTTACGCACATTATGACGCATAAGGTCACTGAAATGCATCCTGACCTTTGACCCCACTTCACCCATTTTGAATAGGGTTCGTCCCCAGGCGGTCTCCTACCCCATAGTAAACTTTCATTATAATCGAACCATATTTACTCAAGTTATGTCGCATAAGGGCAATGGAATGATCACGCCCCTACGTCCTGATCTTTGACCCCATTTGTCCCATTTACAATAGGGTTCGTCTCTAGGTTGTCCCCTACCACATAGTAAACTTTCATTGAAATCCAACTGTATTTACGCAAGTTATGACACATAAGGGCAATGTAATGATTCCGTTCCTACGTCGTGACCTTTGACCCCATTTGTCCCATTTTCAATAGAGTTCGCCCCCGGTGGTCCCCTACCACATACTAAAATTTCATCGAAATCGAACCATTTTTACGCCAGTTATCGTGCGGACAGACGGACGGACAAAGTTGGAGCATATACGCTTCTTCAACCTACGGTTGGAAAGCGTAAAAAATGTGAATTTAAAAACTTGACGAATTTAAAATCGATAAGAGAAAGCAAGGAAAGCGCTCCAACGGAATCCATTTGTTTTAAAGACATCAATACTTTTTTGTATTTTCGAAAACATTCATGTGAATTTAAACAAGTTAGTAAAATCATGCAATGCATTGATAATGATACGCTTTCCAATATACTAGAGATCATTACTCAAGCTATTACTCAAGTTATGAGGGAAATGGCTGTGGAATAAATCTCACCCCTGTGTCCTGGCCTTTGATGCATTTTGATGATATTCAACAGAACTGGTTCAGTATATCTCCGAAATAACATGATAAAGTTTTGTCGCAATCAAAGCAATTTTACGTAAGTTATGATACATAAGAGCTATGGAATACATCCCGCTCTTGTGTCCTGAGCTTTCACCACATTTCGCCCATTTCAATAGGATTCGTCCCCAGGAAAGTCCCTACAACATACTAACATTTTATTCATATCGAAACATTTTTATGTAAGTTATGACTCATAATGGCGAAGGAAGTGATTCCGCTCCTATGTCCTGAACTTTTACCCCATTTCTCCCATTTTCAATAAGGTTAGTCGCCAGGTGGTCAACTACCACATACTAAAATTTAATCGAAATCGAACCTTTCTTACGTTAGTTATGACGCATAAGAGCAGTGGAATGGATCCCGCTCTTATGTCCTGACCTTTGACCCTATTTCGTTCTCTTTCAATAGGGTTCCTTCCCAGGTGTTCCCATACCACTACCAAAATTTCATCGAAATCGAACGATTTTATGCAAGTTATCGTGCGGACGAACATACGCACACAACGCGTGACGTAATGAGGCAGATGGGAATTGCGACCATCTGCTAGCAAGGTGTGACGTCATAAAACTATAATAGGATCCACAAACAACGCGTGACGTAATGAGATAGATGGCATGACCGCGCTCGAATATCTAAAGGGGCGACGCCATGACACCACACTGCAAACTTCGTAATTCTGGGTGGTTATTTAACCCATTAAACAAATCATTGTTAAATCGATTTCTAGTACCAGAAAACGGTAGGTTAACGACTTTTATCAAAATCCTTAGAGCCGTTTTCAAAATAAAATTGACATGCATACAAGAATTACTCCTTTAAGGTGAACGTCAAGTAATTTTGCTGCCTGTACTTCGAACGGAAAAATTTCTCCACACATTTTCTTCCCAAAAGGATGAAAATTTGAACATCGATTAACATATCTTCATTTTATAACTTGCAAGTCTTAATATTTTCTAAAACATAACCATAATTATGCAATCCAACATTTGTTTGTGTACTGACGTAATAAAAATACAGGTCGCGCCATCATTCTTCTGGACAATTTATGCATTCACAATGATGAAAATTTTAACATCGATGAAAATAGCTTCATTTTATAACTTGGAATACTTAATATTTTCTAAAACATAACCATAATTATGCGATACAACATATGTTTGTCAACTGACGTCATCAAAGTACAGGTCGCGCCATCTTCTTTCCGGTTTCAACACCACCAAAGGAAAAGTTATTGATTTTTAGTGTAGTTATGGTTATGTTTTAGAAAATATTAAGTATTCCAAGTTGTAGTAAAGTTATTTTAATCAATGTTCAAATTTTCATCCTTGGGAACACATTAATTGTGAAGGAAATGTGTACAAAAGTTTTTCCATTGGAAGTATAGTAAACAAAATTACTTGACGTCCACCTTAATAATATGGGATAAGAGCGATGGAATGGATCGCATTCCTATGTCCTGACCTTTGACCCCATTTCGTCCACATTCAATAGGGTTCGTCCCTAGGTGGTCCCCTACCACATACTGAAATTTCATCGAATTTTACCCACGTTATGACGCATAAGGTCAATGGAATGCATCCCGCTCTTATGTCCTAACCTTTGACCCCACTTCACCCATTTTGAAGAAGATTCGTCTCCAGGCGTTCCCCTACCACATACTAAAGTTTAATTTAAATCGAACCATATAAACGCAAGTTATGACGCATTAGGGCAGTGAAAGGATCCCGCTTCTACGTCGTGACCTTTGGCCCCATTTGTCCCATTTTCAACAGGTTTCGTTCCATGGTGGTCCCCTACCACATACTAAAATTTCATCGAAATCGAAACTTTTTTACGCCAGTTATCGTGCGAACGGGCGGACGGACAAAGCTGGAACATATACGCTTCTTCAACCTACGATTGGAAAGCGTAAAAAAGAATAACTGACATTTCATCTTCTTCAGGTAGTTCTATCTGGCCTGTGGCCAAAAGACCCGTACCTCTTTTTGATACTTAATCATCAGACACTATAGTTGAGGTTCTTCAGTCTCCAAGTGAGAAAATCCCTGCTTCTGTTTCCATTGACCAGTTGCCTACTTTAGGAACATTTAGTCAGTCTACAGCAGGACAAAAACGTCCTGTTTCACCAACTGAGTCCTAAAAATCTAGCTCGCGTCCGCCGCCTGAATGTTATCCTCGTGTTTCACACACGAACAGTGTAACTTCAAGTGTTAGTTTGCAACATCGACAACGAGTTCAGCCCTTGTATCCGCCTAGATTCCATCCTTCGAATCTCCGCTCGGGACAGACGGAGCCAATACTTTCATCAACTGTTCTTCGTCTTCCATGAAAACGTACTTCTACCTGTACTCTGCTTCTTCGCCAGCCAAAGAAACGTCCTGATCTACAGTCGTCTCCAATTCCTGGTTCGTCTCCAAGTCAACCTGGAAACTCCTTGCGTCAACTTGGAACTTCCTTCAGTCAGCTTGATGATCCAGTTTCTTCCGGTCAACTTGCTCTGTCAACAAGGAAACCTGGCACATCCCTGCGATCCAGTGATCCTCAACGCAAGCTTTCGAAGTCTAAAGGTTTGAGTGCGCCATTGTCGTCCCGACAACAAATCAAGCGTATTAGAGGCAAATCTTCTACGCCAGGAAAAGGTAACATTTAGTTTTTTTTTTTGTTATTGCAAATGACTTTATCAGCGACAGGAACTTTTGCTGCATAGAGCCTCGCTCTACAGAAAAACTATTTACTTCAACATTTTCTCGATGTTCCTCAATGATCACAGAACTTTTTTACGATGAGACTTTGATTTGATATACGACAAAGTTTTATGATAATACTCAGATTTGTGTGCACTTCCATAGCACTCATCAAATAGTGATTGTTGCTGCCAACATGGTAAAATTTTTAACAAATATCTTGTCTCCTTGTCATTCAACTAAATTTTCCCTCTGTCATGAAACATGTGTAAACATCAATTTGTACACGTAATGTCTAAAACGTTTTTGGTGTGGCGCCACACACATTTTTTTGTAGTAACAAGTTGAAGTGAACTAAAATGCTTGTCAGTTTATATCGTAAATGTTGCCTTTTCGGCATAAAATTGATACCAGCTATTGCCTTTTTGTCGATATCTATAGATGTTCCACTCCCAGTATAGGGTTTTCCAGGGTTTCCACTATCCCATCTAAAACTCGATGTGCGAAAGCATGGGAGTAGTCAGAAGTCGGCCCTGACTTCCAAGTGTTCAATTAAAAGTTTTGTGTTGTTGATCTATGATTAACCTTTTTGTGCTTGACACTTGTGTGTTGTTGATTTTTTCAGCAAGTGCAGTTTTGTTTCGACAAACTGAATTTAAACCATGTTTTCTGTGCTTAAATGTTCTAAGGTTCAGCTAACTTAGCTTGAATGTTTTGTCTTCCTCGAGAAGTTATCAGGTGTTGACGAATGCGCAAATTAACTACAAACTAAATCTATTGTAGTTTTTTTCTGCTATGTCATTTCACGCATGTGTATTAATTAAAGTTGTTCGCACGTATTGTTGTGACAAAAACATTTAGCACGATTTGCGCCTATGACATGGATATTTGATATGGTACAGAAAGTTTAGTATTTTTACTATGAAATTTAGTGGTATTGAAATGTTTCTTCATTCGACATTTAATATGGTACGCAAAGTTTAATGTTTCTACTATGAAATTTAGTGATATTGAAATGTTTCTTCATTCGACATTTAATATGGTACGCAAAGTTCAATGATTTTGCTATGAAAGTTAGTGATATTGAAATGTTTCTTCGTTAGGCATCTTTGTTCTCTGCACCGTTCCTCAATGCATGTTTTGGGTATTGAAGAGATGGAAGTATATATCTCATGATGTTGTAGTAATCTATCTATGCGATATTTTCGAAGTCTAGAGGCTTTGTGTACTGATTTGAAGCCTGCTGGCAACTGGTCAACTAATGTCTTCATGTATTCGGTAAGTTCGTATCTGAAAGAATTGAATGAATGACCAGATTATGTTTGAAAGGATACCTAACCTAAATTAATATGTTCTTGGCACAACAAAGAACTCAAAAAAAATTACGAGGGTGATGATGTGACGTATATTCTAAATTAACTTTCATTTTTAGTTCCTTTTCCTATGTAAATTGGAGTTTGTTATCCGGTATACTTCCAAACTTAACGTGCCATCTTATCTCTCACTAGAATACTGTTGGTAACACATTTGAGTTTAGAGAGAAGGTGACGTATAACTGTAATAAGAACGATAGATAAAAAGGACGATACGACACTTGCTCGTTTGGATGTGTGTGTGTGATTGTGCAGACATTCAATTATTAAGTTAAATGTGAAATTAACAATTTAGTGCCATGTTTTGGAGTTCTATTGAATTAGTGCTGGAACAAAGATAGAATTACCGTAAGTTGACTTCTGTTTATATTTCGTCTGGCAGTAAAACCTTAATTAGGAACTATTGCATCGTATTCTTATTTTATTTCAACATTCCTTAGTCATGGTTTAGACATAACTTAAAACCAATTTTGCGCACGAAAAAGACATTACGTTATAAGTTTCTTCGATCCCCTTGTCACACACAGGATGTGAAAAAGGGGGGAAATTGGTGTCAAAGGCATCGAAGTCTGTCATTGAAAAAGCAGCACGTGATGGCTTATTAACCGTGATAAAATCCAATCCCGACAAATTATGCTAAATTTTGATCATAAAAATCAGTATACATTGGCTAAATAATTATCATTAACATTTTTATGTTTAGTTCTTATGTATTTATTTTTTATTGTTTAAAAATTCAATTCAATTGATATTTATTTTTCAATGATTGTTTTATCAACATGCTTCATTCATTTTTGAATTGAAAGAAAATCTTGAAAATTTCACAGTATTTGAATTTTTCTTTCGCGTTTTTTAAAAAAGTATTGTGTTCTGAAACTGCATTTTCTTATATCAATTAAGTTCTATGAATATAATTTATAATAATTGTTGAAATACTTTTGTAAATTTTTAGAAATTTAACTTTTTATCTTGGAAAGGCTTGGTTTTAGGTTGAAAACACTGGAATACAAAGACCGGTAAATGGCTTAAGACTGAATAAAAAGTCTAAAAAAATATGGGCATTCATTTGACAACTACCCCCCCCCCTTCCCCCCGGCTTCAAGATTTATATTCAAAGAACATTTTTTTCGTCTATTTGAACGGCCCACCCTACCGTACATGCGCATAGTGATCGTTCCTTAACGGATACGGCTACTTGCAGCATGATAACGCTTTGTTCAGTGAAGTTCGAATATTCAGTCAGTGGTTTCTGTGATCAACAGATGCAATTTCTTGCAGTTATCTGCCTCCAGAAAACATTCAATTGTTATAATAAAAACATATAACAGAAAACTTTCGACACTACATCTATCAACACAGAAATAATCATAAGATTATCCAACATAAATCCGATTTCCTTGTAATGAAAATAACCCAAATCTGCTGGATATATATTGAATCTACTGGTGGTCAGCAGTTTATACTGGAATTGTTGTCTGTCCCTTACTAGGGTTCAACAGCTCCTACTTTTGCGTCGGATATCTATTTACAATTACAATTCAGGCACTAATATTCAACTAATGCTGATCTGTTTCAATACGTAGTATGGCTATAATCCGACGTATGAGCCAGTTAAAGAATTTATTCAGAAACCACATAACAGTTTGTAGAATTGGTTTTGTTGTAGCCTGCTCAGAGGCGACTGAAACTATAAGACTTCCACTAGAGAACAATTCCTTTCCGGAAAACCTGTATATGTAATAAACTTTTCTAATATTAAACTTAAAATATATTTCTTTATGATAAGTTATTCAAATAAAGCCAAGGAGAAATTTCTATCTGCGAGATGACGTCTAAACCACGAATAACATAACAAATATGACATACTTCTCCGGCATTATTTTGCAGAATCATGTTCTGCTATAACTCTATCCTTATTAAGATATTGATAATTTCCTTTTTATCAATCTTTTCTTTTTTACTTTTCAGTAGTTTTCATAAAAGGCATACTTGAACTTCTGATGCTTCTCCTAACACGTGAAACTGATTGATCTGTAGATGTTTCTTTTGAAAAGCCCGTATTATTGAAATATAAGGTAAGAACTACATATTTCGGCATTTTGTGATAATAGATTTAATTATTGAAATCAAAGAAAAGAAATACTTAAGAATGACAGTTGCGACAAATCAGTACATGAAGCTGAAATGAATTACAGTGCAGCCTAGCAATAAAATCAAAGGAATTTTGAAAACCTATGCTGCTGCGAAATAATTATGATAATTATGGTATATGTGATTGTCCTAAATGAAATTATTAGCAAAACCCAATTGGGAATGATTTGCAGATTTGAAAACAAAACATTTAAGTAAAGTAACCTCTTCTCCAATATATTTTTCACCTCTTTATTTGTACTTCAGCCACGATATGATTGAAATATGCATTTGTAATTCTGAACAAAAAGTCGGTTTGACGGAAGTAGGTCTGTCAAGGCATAATTAAAAGACATTTTAGAATAAATAAGCTGCAGGAAAAAAGACTAGTTTTAATTTAAAGCTTTCCAGTATGTATATGAATTACATCCGTGAAAGTACTTTTAAAACCAACTGGAGTACTAATCCAAAAGCGAAATGCATACAAAGGCGAAACAAACTCTAAGTTATAAAAAGAAATGTGGCGAAAACCAAGGAAAATTATGGATGTTTATAAAATTTGATGCTAATATAAAAATAGAAGGTAAATATTGAATTTAGGCAAAAAATTAAATTTGGGAGATGGGGAGGTGCATTTCGAAATAGGGTTTTTTATGTGGTGTCTATATTCTTGTTACTGTGATTCACAATTGTATATGTGTGAGTAAACCAAATACAAGAAAATCAAGCAAAACAATTATGTTGTGATCAGGTTTTCTAACGTTATAACATATTTGTAAGAGCACCAAAAAAAAAATATCAAACATAATTCTTGTGGCTTTCACTGGTGTAAGGGTGTTTGTGTGTATACATATACAATTTTGTTTTTCACCACTTGTAATATTGCTATATGTTACAACATCGCACTGTATTCGTGTTACATGTGTATAAATGTGTCAACTCAGGAAAATCATCAAATGCGGAGCTCTTGTATATAAGCATAAAAAAATGGCCATGTAAATTCAGCATATTATTATAGACATTGAAACTGATTGCGGTAATAACCTCAAGAAAGAATCCCAGGCCAACGTCAAAGTGTTGGTTAATGGGTGCAATGGCTCAGAATCTATGAGACATACCTATTAATCGAATACCAACTCATACCAAAGTTTGGTTTTTGAAAGGCTAATGCCTGTATTTTTTTGGTAACAACAGATTGATTAACCAACACACAAAAAGGTAAATTACCACTATTTCTCTGGAATCATTATGGCAACATTACATTTTAACACTAGGGCATGTCTTTGCGCCTCTACTGGTACATTTACATATTCTCAGGAAATTTTACATAAGCGGGGTTCAACATGTTATGAAGATATAAAAGGGCATTTCTTTGCGCCTCTAATGGTCCAATTTACATATTCTCAGGAAATTTAACATATGCGGGGTTTGACATGTTATGAAGATATAAAACAGGGGTGGCTACACTACCTTTGGAAGCCACATTTCAGGAAGGAATATTTGAAAGAGCCGTTTATTTATTTTTGATAACAAAACAAACAATGACAAACTGAAAATTAGTTCAATTTTTTAAAGTTTACCCACAGATCCACCCACCCACCCCTCCCGGTCAGCCTGATTCATAGCTGAAACAGAAAACTGTGTTGCTTTCTTAGCTGAGACAACTTTGACTCAAAACAAAAGATTCAGCGTAAGAAATGTGTGAAAAATATCACAATATCGCTTTGGCGACTTAGCGCTGGTTTGACAACGTAAGTCGCACGAGACTCGCACGTAACAAAGCTCACAAACGTAAGCAATTGTTGTTTTGAAATATCTTTTGCTTGCTTTAATATGAGTGTAAAAGAGAAGGGCAACTTAGATTTTGAAAGTTGTTTTGTTTTTTATTTCCTCCTCACAAGAGATTAGCCAACGAAAAACACTGATGTTGGTGCGCTCTCAAAGCGATTGCCGTAAGGGTGTTGTAAACGAGGAAGCAACGCAGTTTTGTCTTTCGGCTATCCGCCTCTCGCAAATGCCCCCCTCGGACGCCTGGAGCCAATCAGACGGAGTGTTCAGTACGCCATTTCGTGGCTAAGGGTAGACATACGACCGCAACGGTAAATGTCAGCAGTACATCAGTGTGTGCCGTAGATTACTAGGCGTGTGGCTTAATAGTACTTTATAACATTCCGTGAGTTAACTTGTGTGAAGAAGAAAATTAAAAGTTTTTTTTAAAAGATTTCCATCTAATGTATGTAATCATGCTATCTGGAAAACGCAAATATGATGACGAGAACAGTGGATTTTGTTTTTGTGGAGAGGAACGGGAAACCAATGTGTCTTTTATCTGAAGTAACACTGTCACAGTTCAAGCGCAGTAATCTTAACCGACATTATGAATCAAATCACTGTTTTTTAAGCCAACAACTTCCTGCTATTTGCGAGTAAAGACGAACTAAGATATTGTCTTTAAAAGCAAAACTAAATAACCAAACCAAGGTTACATCAATGTTTATTAAAGAGGCTGATGTAACAACGGAGGACAGATTTATTATGGCCTACAATATTGCTCGTGCAAAACGCCCCTATGCATAAGGAGAGTTCATAAAAAAATATTGCTGAAGTAAATTCTGCTTTAGATCCAGAAAATAAAAAATTGCTCAAATTGATTGAACAAATACCTGCATCTAGACATACTGTGGAAAGGCGAGTTTCTGTTATTTCCGAAAACGGTAGAAGTAACTTGCAACAGGATTTGACGAACTGCTCAGCACTGAGTCTGGCCCTAGACGAATCCACGGACATTGACGATAAACCACAACTAGCTATATTTGTTCGTTATGTAACAAATAATGTAGAAGTGAAAGAAGAACTATTGGACCTTATTGCACTAAAGGATACGACTCGAGGTTCAGATATAAAAAACGCCCTTGAGGCTCTACTTGGAAAACATTCTGTACCAAATAAAAAAATAGTCAGCGTCGCAACTGACGGCGCTTCAGCAATGAGAGGTCCCACTAAAGGGCTTTTGGGACTTTTAAATGCCGACGCATTGTATCCAAATTTAACCATGCCCATTGCATTATTCAAGCCCCGAAAATTGAGATTAGTCTCAGCGCACACCCTTTGGTTTTAGGATAATTTTTTCCGGAACATGTTTCCAAAATTCAATAGTTGAACAACCATTTTGTTTTACCTGTTTCAATCCTCCATCTTCTTGAAGCTCTAGTAGCTCCAATTCTACAGTCGCTATATCCCCAGCAATTGGCGGTGAGACGGGACAGCCATTCTTCAAAATGTCAACAAGAAAACGGTTTTCTAAAAATGTAAATGATGACTTCAGTCCTCTTAAATCACTAAATCTATCAGTAATATCTTCTGCCAGTCTGCGCAGCTTGCATGCTGTAATCTGTAGCTATAATTTCATACCCGGGTAAAGTTTCCAAAATTTTAGTAAGACACATGTAGTGAGTGAAGGTTTTGGAAACCAGGTCTTCCTCAAAGAGTTTAAGTTTGTTATGGAAGCTGAAGACACTCTGTGCTAAATTCGAAATAAGTTTACCATGTCTTTGCACCGATAAATTTAATAATTGTAAGTGCTTCACTACATTTGTGAAAAACGCGATATCTATTAACCAGTTGGCATCCTCAAGTTCTGGGAAAGATTTCTCTTTTTCAACGACAAATTGTTTGATTGGTTCTAGAAAATTAAAGAATTTCGTTGGGACATTGCTTACTGAGAGCCATCTTACTAAACAAAACCACGATACATCATCTGGAAGCTCATCGTTTTCTACTTCTTGTATGAAGGCTTTGAACTGTCGATGAGTTTTGGCGCTTGACCGAATGCAGTTGACAATTTTTAAAACTACCACCATAATGTGGTCATATTCAAAATATTTAGCTACTAGGTGCTCCCTATGAATATGGTGCAAAGACATGGTAAACTTATTTCGAATTTAGCACAGAGTGTCTTCAGCTTCCATAACAAGCTTAAACTCTTTGAGGAAGACCTGGTTTCCAAAACCTTCACTCACTACATGTGTCTTACTAAAATTTTGGAAACTTTACCCGGGTATGAAATTATAGCTACAGATTACAGCATGCAAGCTGCGCAGACTGGCAGAAGATATTACTGATAGATTTAGTGATTTAAGAGGACTGAAGTCATCATTTACATTTTTAGAAAACCGTTTTCTTGTTGACATTTTGAAGAATGGCTGTCCCGTCTCACCGCCAATTGCTGGGGATATAGCGACTGTAGAATTGGAGCTACTAGAGCTTCAAGAAGATGGAGGATTGAAACAGGTAAAACAAAATGGTTGTTCAACTATTGAATTTTGGAAACATGTTCCGGAAAAAATTATCCTAAAACCAAAGGGTGTGCGCTGAGACTAATCTCAATTTTCGGGGCTTCATATTGTTGTGAGTCTTTGTATCCAAAACTTAAATTTATTAAAAAATAGCATCCGTCTGTTTTATTTGATCAGCGTTTAACTGAACTTGTGCGAACTGCCATAACAAGTCATCAACCAAACTTTCGTCAGCTAACTGCGAAGATGGACAACATTCGTAAGGCATCCTCAAGTAAATCTAATTTTTAAAGATTTTCTTTACAAAATTGATTGATAGAATCACAACAATATTTTTTTAATAACATTTTTATTTTTATTTTTATGTTTTTGAATAACTTTGTAACTTTTATGTTTTTGAATAACTTTTAACAAGAAATGAAATCAACTAATCACTTTTGGACATTGATCAGTTTTAGTTTACCATATTTCATACATAAATTTTATTTGCATAAGAGCCGAACCACTCGCGTGAGAGAGCCGCGCTGTGGCCACCCTAGATATACATGATGGCAAAAACAGAGCTTCAGGACAACTACACAGGAACCAGTGGCACACAGTCCGGTCATTTCCAGTAGTGCTTCGCACAGCCTCGTACAGCAGTACATTCTGCAATACGGTCCGGCAAGGAGGCGAACACCCACCTGAAATTGTCCTGCGTCAGACTGGCCCACACGTGTTGGATGGTGTGAATCCCGGTTAGTGCGACACGGTGGCAGATGGCCTTTCAACTGATCCCACTCATGATCGATAGGAGACGTGTCCGGGGAGCGGACACGCCATGGAATTGTTTAGATATGACGTAATCAGTCCTGGGCTATCCGAGCCGTGTGCGTGCTGGAATTATCTTGCTGGTATAGTGCACCTGGATTTCTGGCCAGGAATGGGAGTACATGGGGCAGTACGATCTCATCCACATACCATTGTCCCGTCAATGATTCACTTATCGTTACTAGAGCTGATCGGCTATGGTAGGCTATGGCTTTCCAGACCATAATGCCAGTAGTGGGGAAGTTGTGACGCTCGATAGCAAGGTTGGAATTGTGCCGTTGACCCGTGAACCTAAACACCAGGACACGATGATCACCTGACTACAAAACAAAGCGACAATTATCGCTAAACACCACACCTCGCCAGTCTGCAGCGTACCACGTTGATCTAACCTGGCACCCCTGCAAACGGTCCCGGCGATGTTTAGGTGTTAATAGCAGCACACGTAAGGGGCGATGATATCACAGATTCGCTTCCGCGTGGTGTCGGTAAATGGCCCGTGATCACGCAGGACCCGCTACTTGTCCCTGCATAGTGAGATCCGATCGTGTCTGGGGCATGGTACGTCGATCATCTCTACCGGTGGTCGTCCTGGTCCGTCCGCAGCCACTCCGCCGTGTTGCAGTGCTTCACGTATCCACTGCTCCCAACACAGTTGGACGGTATAGTCAGAACGATCCACGTGGCGAGCTACACGGCGCACCGATCACCCTGCCGTTTTCAGTCGGATGATCATGCCTCACTCAAAGTCCATAAGTTGCGTAAATCGACGTATCTGACATCCACCCGTCATTCTTGTCACTCTATACTCTTGCTTGCGTCGACCGGTTCTTTCGCTTTCATGGGGCATCGACTACGCTCCGATTTATAATGCTGCTGGTTCGTAATTGCAGCGCCACCACAGGGTGTGTGGTCACGCGCAAATCCACCTAACACGGATCATATGCATACCAGCACTGACTCGACCTATTTGTAAAGTTTCGCGGTTGTAACATGTTTTCTTCTAGTTGAGCAAATTCCATTGTCCGTGAGAATACTCTGAAGAGCAATTGCATTAGACATACCGTCTAGTATCGTGTAGAACCGCCTTTCGCCCTGATGACGGCGGCGATTCCTCTCGGCATGAATTCGATAAGACACCGGAAGCGTTGGGAAGCCATACGGATCAACGACCCCTGAAGAAGCTCCCACAGTTCACGAAGATTTGATGGAGGGAGTCACAGCCTCGAACATCTCCCGATGGCATCCCAGGTGTGCTCGATAGGATTGAAGTCAGGTGTTCTAGCTTCCAAGGAAGCGAGTTACGTCGGTAGAGTGTTCATCCAACCATTAGGATACTATTCCATGGCGATGGCATTGTTCATTGTTTTGTTGCAGGATGAGGTCCACAGTGGGCTGTTGAAGACGCACAAACGAGAGCAAATGGCCGTCCATGATATCCCGGTAACGTTGACCTATGAGGGCGATGTCACACGTACCAGCGTGCCCATTTCAGTCCAAGCAAACAGTCCCTAGACGAGAATGTCTCCACCAGCTTGAAGATTACATTGCTGGCAAGAAGGATCCATTGCTTCATGCAGTTTGCGCCAAACTCGTATCCTGCCATCCGCATGTACCAACGTGAATCTCGAATCATCAGTAAAGGATACACTTTTCCACATGTCTAGGGTCCAGTGGCGATGTTTCCGCACCCATGCTAATTTTTCACCCTGCGATGTGTGATCAGCAGCGGTACCCTCGTGGGACGATGGCTTCTGTACCCCATAGTGAAGAGATGGTTCTGGATGGTGTTGCTGCTTACACGTTTGTGTGCACCAGCGGTAAATTCCCGAGTGATTTCTTGCACTGTGGCCCGTCTATCAGCTGTTACAACGCGAGCTAGCCGACGATGACCCGGCTCATCCACACGCTGTTGTCCACGGCAGTTGGCCCTTGCAGGGATGGTTTTACCGGATTCGATGTACTCGCGGTGCACCCGCGCCACAGTGGCTCGTGAAAATCCTAGTGCCTACACGACTTCCGAGATGGAGTGACCCATTCGTCGGGCCCCGACAATTTGCTTACGATCAAATGCGTTTAGATCCCGACGGGAATCAGTAAGAGTCGAACCCATACTGCGTCCGACTCTTACTGATTCCCGTCGCATCACTCCTTATATTGTCGGATCGCTGCTTACGTCATGTTGTTTCCGTTAATAGGGACGCCCACAGCACCACATTTGCATAACGCCAGCTGTCTCTAATTCAATTGCTCTTCGGTGTATTTAAAAATGCATCTTGTTTTCTTTGACTGAAACCAGCTGACCTTTCATTTGCCTTTTTGGGAGGCAATTTGTAATGGAATCCTCTCAAAAGACGAAATGAAATATCAGCATGTTTCAGTTAAACAATTTGAAGTCTATTTTATTTATATATACAAAAATTTAGAGATATTAAACTGTAAATATCCGATATTCATCTTATTGTGTTGTAGAAATGTACATTTACTGGTAAGCACATGTATATGCTCTAGAAATATATATTTACTGTTACGCACATGTATATGTTCTAGAAATATATGTTTTTTTTTTTTTGATTGAAGGTTTAACGACCACCGTGAGCAACTCAATGGGCTATAAGCAGTTGCCCGTCCCTAATTTAGGGTCGCTGGTTCCAGGGAAGCGAGAGAGCCAGTGCCGTAAGACAAACACAACATCCATGCCTGACCGGGATTCGAACCCGGACCCCTTACGGACGAATGATCAGAGGCCAACGCCTTAGACCACTGCGCCACCGGGGCAGCAAATATATGTTTACTGGCACGCACTTGTATATGTTCTTGAAATATACATTTACTCAGGATAAGTGTTGAGAAGTTCTTCAGATTTAGTGGAGTTACTCATTTATGAATACCAGGGAAATTACATACTAGTAATTTCAATTCAGTTTAACAAACATTTAACAGATGAATTTGAACACCAAGATGAATTCCATTGTTAATTTTAGAAGAAATAAAATTTTAAAGAAATAAAATTACATATTGATGAAAATTCCTAACTTAAGAATATAACGATGAAACCCGTTTTTGACAGGTTCAGCAATAATCTGCTGCTGAAGTGAGTAGAAGAAAGTTGAAAATAGATGATTCCTCTTTTTTTTCACGATTATTTCTGTTAGCCGATATACATCTTTGCTTCAGTTCCACACGGATGATCTATTGCAACCTACGTGCGATGTATGTTCCACTTAAAGCCCCTGTCATAATCTGTCTACACTTACACCAAATAGCAGTACGTTCATTTATTTCAGATTTAGGACAATGTCTCCCTCCGTGTAAGGACATGTGCCGCATATACACTGGTGTGCACAAATTAAGGACGAAGATTAGGTAATAGCATAGAAGCGGAACGAGCAGGCTGAACGGACCGAAAGACCACTCAGGAGAGAGACTAGGAACCGGTACAGTAGGACATGCGCATAAATGCAGCATGACGTAGGGGGGTGTAGTAAGAGTTTAAAGCACACGGGCGGTGAAAGCTATTGCACGGTGTATCGGTTTGAACGACGTCGAGTTGCTGCCACCGTGTGATATGGACAACAGGCAATCCAGCAGACGACATCTGGATGACTTTACCTGAGATCGCATCATTGGGAAGTTGGAAGAAGGTCGAAGTGTGACTAGTGTGGTCGAGGAGTTCGGGATCACTCACAGCACCGTTTATCGAGCTTGGAGGGTATTTCAAAAGACAGGAACAGCTGTCCGAGAGTTTAGCAGTGGTCGTGCGCGAGAAACCACGGCGGCGGACGACCGGTATATTTTCCTACAGGTGAGAAGAGGCAGACGGCAGACAGCAGAAGAAATCGCAAGGCACATGCAACAGACAACTGGACGTTGTCTATTGCATGTGCTTTGCGGTGTGTGCCATTGTGCCATTAACGCCTGCTCATCGGAGACGGCGGTTTCTGTGGTTCCAGGAACACAAGAAATAGACACCTCAGCAATGGGGTCAAGTTCCTTTTACGGATAAGAGCCGATTTAGTCTGACGAGCGATTCTCGACGTATACACACCTGGAGAAAGCAGGGAGCACGTAATCACACCTCCAACATCATCGAAAGGGACCAGTTTGGAGGTGGCAGAGTTCTCTTTTCGGTCGGTATCATGCTTGGTTGCCGTACAGACCTCCACATCTTCCAAGAAGGTTCAGTCACTGTGTCTGCTATTGTACCGAGGTTCTCCTGCCTCACGTGCATCTGTTTAGAGGGGCTGTGGGTCCTGAGTTCCTCTTCATGGATGAAAACGCTACACCTCATCGTACAGTGGCTTTTGCAGAGCAGTTGGAGAGTGAAGATATTCAACGCATGGATTAGCTCGCAAGTTCCCCGGACCAAAGTCCCATCGAACACCGGTGTGATCATCGGGAGATGCTTGGCAGCACGTCACCTGCCGCCAGCAACGATTCCACAGCTGCGATTGGCGCTACAAGAGGAATGGGCCGCGATCCCTCAACATCTCTTTGACAACTTCGTCCTCATCATGGACAGACGTAAATCCTGCAACGTAGTCAGGAGTGATCATATCCCCTACTAAAAACTGGATTTTTCTTGGCAGCCGCCTGTCACGTGGGCATTTCTGTCTTCTGTCCAGTTGTGCTCGAAGCTACCTTTTCAATTAAGTCCCTTTGTATCATTTGGATTCCTTGTTTGGACGGTTTTGCTCACTTGTCACATATTCTTACATCTTGGTGGTATTATGGTATGATTTGAGTCGATTTGGAGCACTTCTGCACCACGTTACATTCGAAAAACCATCTCGTCCTTAATTTTTGCACGCTAGTGTTCTATGGCTGCATGTGTGTGTGTATCATTGCTGAGTCATTTCTCCTTAGCCTGGTCTTCTTCAAAGATTACTGGAAATCATGCAAACGCTTCTGCTTTCCAACAGTGTGAATTTAGGCGCAGACTACAGTACGGCAAATGTTTGTCACACTGTCGTAGTACGATGATTTGCAACACGAAAATTTCTTATTTCTTTTAGAATTGACTGAATAACTGCAAATACTTGGTTACATATTATCAATTTTGATTATGTGTATGTCAATTTTATTTTAATTTCTATATCCCTTAATAGAGCAATATATTTTGCACATACCCCAGAAGTTGTAGATTTACCTACAATTTGATGTCATTTCGTGTCCAAACGGAAGCTAACCTGCAGTAGCTCAACCATCTCAGATAATTAAGAACATAGGTATCATTCCTCAGTTCTTCTTAATCACAGCACTATCATTTAGTTCATTCAGTAAAGCCTAACTAAAGGCAACTACCTCAGATATGAAGTTTTAAGTAGCAGATGAGCATTGTCAGTAATCAGTCAAGAATCAAAGGTTCAAAATTGTAAAGCATACACTTCAATAATTTTGAAAAAATGCCTTCTGGTTACTGGTTCCCCCAAAAGATTTAGTCGCCAGCATTGAAACACAACCAGATCATGAAAGACGGGAAAGAGACGTAGCGCCGTAGGTCCAATAACCTTGAAAGAAGAAAATTGAACAAGTGTTCAGACAGGAAAGCATTAAAGAAAAGCTATAAAAAATTAGAGGTAGAACATCTGCATTGCACAAAGCTGAATGCTCGCTAACATCTGTGCTCTGAACATCTTAACTTATAATTTTTAGTTTTGTCATGAGTGGCTATTATTGGTTCTTTTGTTTAATCACTGTCAGGTGGTTCAATATCTGACATGTATTGTTTTGCTATTTTAACTACCGTATTCACGTTTGCTGTGCATATGTTATTTATAAGTTTCGTTATAGTCGCTATTGCTTGAGTATCTTACACTTGCAAGCATTCCTTCTTTCATTGCTTTTGCCTTATGCTTTTGGAGTAGCCCTTTGCAAATCAATTAAATCTTTTAATTTTTCAATCACTGCTTTTGCTTTGGGAACTTACACTTCTTGTGCTGCCCTTTGCAGAGCAAGTGGAATTCCGTCAGTGTCAGCTGAAAGGAAAAGATGTTTACCAGAAGGAAGCATTGGAATTATCAGAATGCGCGGGCAAGCTTAAGAAGGTAATGTATCTTAAAGCCACACTCAACTTAAAAGAGACTTTCCACCTTGGACCAACGTAGCAGTCAATCAGGGGAGAAAAGAGTGGGGCGTCAAAAAAAATTATCATGTGGGGCTCTAATACCCGTTGTGCAACTTAGTCAATCCTAGAACATGTCTCACCATGTATGCCCTCACCCATTCTGAAGAAGGATGCACTGAATTAATGTCAACAGGAGTGCATATATAATGCTTTGTGACGCGAAATGGAAACTGAAACAGCTCACTGTCTACTGAGCGTACATGATTGTACCCAGTAAACAAGCATTAACTGAAAATGAAATATTTACGTATATATACACTGAGTGGCCACTTTATTACGATCACCTGAAAGTTTTAAGGAAATGAGCTATGGCTGCAGCCTGTTGCCTCCAGAGGTGAGGTTAGAATAAAAAAGGAAAGCTTAATGCTTGCGACAGTAGTAGAAGGGATTTTTGGGGGACGAGATGGGTAAAAAATACGATTTGGCGGACTTTCAACATGGGATGATTGTAAGAGCTCGGAGCCATGAACCGAGTATCACCGAAACCGCCGCATTTGTGAAATATTCCAAAGCAACTGTTGTTAAATTGTTTAAAGACTGGACTGTCAGCCAAGAAACTGGGTCTCTAAGTGCAACGTGTGGTCGTCATCGACTAGTGACTACTCTGGCAGAACGGAGAGTGTATAGACTGGTAACAGATAATAGATGGGCAACTATGCAGCAAATTATGGACCATCTTAATCAAGGATCCCCTCAAATGATCTCTGCACGCACTGTTTGCCGTACACTGCACCGGATGTGATATGGCTGCCGAAGGCCTGTTCGAACACCTTTGCTGTCTGCAGGTAATAAGAGAAAACGTCTCCAGTTCGCACAGGAGCACAAAGATTGGACAGTCGATAATTGGTAACAAATTGTGTGGTCCGATGAATCACGCTCTCAGTTGCACCATGCCGATGGCCGAGTGACAATATGGTGGAAACAGCACGAAAGCATGGACCCCAAATGCTTTGCTGCAACCCTTCAAGCTAGTGAAGGCAACACTATTGTTTGGGGAATGTTTTCTTGGCATGCTTTGTGCCCTTTAATTCTTGTTGATTAACGTCTGACTGGCACATCATATCTAAACATCGTTGCGGACCAAGTGCAACCTGTGATGTGGATGGTTTATCCCAATGGCGATAGCTACTTTCAACAAGATGATGCGTCCTGCCATAGTGCTCGTATTGTATAGGATTGGTTTCAGAAACATGCTGGGCAGTTTATTTTGCTTAGGTGGATCCCACAGACTCCAGATCTCAACCCCATTGAGAATTTGTGGGATGAAGTTGAACGAGTCATCAGACAGCTCGATCCACAACCCTGCAATCTCACACTCCTGCAAAGTGCTATTCATGAAGCATGGTCTCAGATTCCACAAACCACCTGTCAAAATCTCGTGGAGTCTATGCCCCGAAGAATCGACGCAGTATTGAAGGCAAAAGGTGGCCCAACGAAGTACTGAAGGGGTGGTCATAATAAAGTGGCCACTCAGTGTATAACGTCTTTTGTTTAGAAGATATTGAAAGCATAGCTGCGATTTTGTTAATTCACAATATTGTATTTGAGTACAGCAGTATAAGTTTCAGAGTAATGTAAATTAAATTTTACCTATAGAGTCTATTACAAAAACTTTGATCCTGAAAGTTAGGAGATTATGACAATGATATTACTCAATAGAACAATATATCTTTCATTTAAGGCAGAACACAGAACTAAAACATGCTATATCAAAACACGTGCTTAATAGCGATTTCCTCAATGTGGAATATGCAGATCAGGCAGCCTGGGAAAATGGGTGAACACAGTTTCGACGAACTGCTGCTGTCAGCAGGAGACATATTCCAGGCGATCTTAGTTTTGTAACCAAAGACAAGTATCGCTGCTTTTAAGTTCTCATCGATTATTCCTAATTTAGAAGAACGCGAGAAGTAAAATCAAGGTGTTGTGAAATTTACATTGCAATTGTTTGGACCGATGGCCGAAGAATGATTGCACACCTTACATTAGGGTTTCTCAAAGGATTTTGCCGAGGTATTACCTGGAGCATTGGTCAAATCATTTGACATGCTCTTTAAAGATTTTACGAGTAGAATGCTCAGAAACAGGTGTTTTTTGTTTTTGTTTTTATGTACGTCTTGTACATGACTTTCGCATTGCACCAGATGTGTATCTGCAATATCTATATAAACAAGAAAACGTGTAATACACTTATTCAAATGAGAAACGGTGCCAGAGATTTCTTTTCAACTTGCTGAAAGCTGGTAATCAAGCTGATACATCATACACCGTGTCTGCTGAAACGTCATTTTTTTCTCTTTTTCGATGTTATAATTTATTAGGCAAAACGATGTTTGCTTCATTTCGTCGTCACAAATGACAGAATTTTGAATAACATAGTATCGTATATTATAGGAAGGCTTTAAAAGAACGCTTTTATTGGAGTAACGTGTAACAAGTAATAACAGCTAGTTTTGAAAATTCTAAATGATTTTGCAAATATCTGACAAGCATTTTATTAAAACCCACAACTAAAATTTAGCCATTTTTGATGTAACATTTGGGGAACTCCTGGATCCCCTAGAGATGTTATCATTCAAGCCAGATAGGAGCTCCCGGTTCCCCTCGAGGCTTGTATTCCACCAAAGCCATTTTCTTTCACGAATCGTTGGAAAAACGTAAGCGCAGCAACATTAGGAAAACGTTTCATTAGCTTTCAGATACTTAAATTTATGCACCTTAACTAAATGTTGTGCAGGTCCACGAATGACACAATGTCTTTATCTCCGTGTGCTCCGTGCTTCGTTTTTCACCTTGCAATATGAACTAGCTCAAAAAGAAAACTTTAGAATTATCTGAATGGACATTTGGAAAGTACAGTGCATTAAAAAGAGTTTATATTGTTCCACAAATTATATCATTGGATTGAGAGAAAAAACTAATCACTTTTTAAGCAAACGTGCTGCAGGCAGGCGTGTCATAACTTAGTACAATTAGTTTTCAAAGCAGTCTCCATTTTCAAATGAATATTACTGGTTATGTGAATTTTGTTGAAATTTTAAGTTGCATACTGTTACATTAAAGTTATTACATAGTACAATATTATACTCTCTTGGATTTTAAAACGTTCACCAAAGTTTAACGGAGAATATATTAATAACATCGAATATCTGCCCACGTAACATCGACTACCTATTTTGCGGAGTGGGAAATGTCTGTGTCGTTCTTAAACAGGCGAAACCAGGTGGTCAGAAGAGCAATGGCAATTAGTTCCTCTTAGTTACCTGATGTACGATGATGAGACGAGAGGAGCCTACACATCCATAACATTGTATCAGCACATTGCTTCATGAGGGGGAAAGGGGAACAATTTTGGACTGTGAATGAATAGCGCTATTCACTCCAGAAATTATATACAGTGTAAAATACTATTCATATTTGTAATTACAGCAGCCGTCAGCAATAAAATATCCGGTTAATAAAATCTGTCGCTTTATAAACTCCAATTCCGAGGAACAGATTCAAACCAATGCAATACCATTGTAAAATCTCCGGTTAATAAAATCAACACCGCTGCATATAAAAATCAAACATTTTCAGTGACAATGTCAAGCAATATAGCAAATGAGCAAAAAACATCGGCGTCAAAGGTGGTGGAAAGTTGTTGTGAAGAATGTAGAGGGGAAGAAAACCGGTTCCACAAATAGTTCTGGGCAGCCTGCGAAAGCTTTCTTTCTGCGTGTGGCTATTCGATGATTTGATATTCAGTTGTAAAGATTAGGTCAGCATGTCTAAGCGAAAGGATCTGAGCGTTAAGGAAAAAAAGGAATGTTGCTGAAATACGATGACTTGCCTAAATGCAGTCAAAGAGAGACTACTTCAGAATTGGGGATTTCTCAATCAGCGTTATGTAACTTATTGAAACAAACAGGAAACATTTTTGATCAGGAGGTGACAAATTGGAATTTATCTCGCAAGCTGAAACGCGAAGGAAAGTCAGATGAAATTGAATCTGCACTTGTAGAGTGGTTTAAAAATGCCAGACTGATGAAGGTTCCAATCTCCCGCTATATTTTGTGTGAAAAAGCGCAACATTTTGCAAACATCCTTGGAGTCGAAAACTTTACGCCTACAGATGGATGGCTGAAACGATGGAAGGAAAGCAACAACATCGTCTAGAGGAAGCTTCATGGCGAAAAGCAAGATGTAGACTGTGAATCAGCATACACTTGGAAACAAGAAGTTTTGCCTAAAGTGTTGAAAGACTACAAACCGCATCAATTTTTTAATGCGGATGAGACTGGTTTGTTGTACCGTGCTCTGCCTGAACATACTCTAATGTTCAAAAACGAATCGAATGGAGGAGGGGAACAAATGAAACAGCGAGTAACCGCGCTCCTAACATGCAACATGACCGGATCAGTGAAGAAAACGCCATTGGTCATCGGATCCAGCCAAAAGCACCTTTGTTTTAAAGGGGTTAAACATTTTGCAGTGAATTATGCTTGCAACAGCAAATCGTCCATGAGCAGCAAGCTGTGTACGCACCTTCTCCTTCAGTGGAACAGAGATCTGAAGAGAGGCAAAATCCTTCTCTTGTTGGACAATTGTTCGGCACATCCTGCTGACCTCGAATACAGGAACATTAAATTGGTGTTTTTCCCTCTAACACACCCAGCATTACGCAACCACTAGAACAGGGCATCATAAGATCCTTCAAATGCCACTATAGAAAACAAGTAGTTCAAAAGGTATTGAAGGAGATCGTATCCTCCTGTTCTTCGGAGTTACGTTCCGCTACGCCATATCAAAGTCATTCACGCTCTTAATGCAACGTATGCAATCAAAAATGCTTGGGACTCTTGTACGTTAAAATCGATCACCGATTGCTTCAAAGAATGCGGTTTGAATATGCCCGAAGAAACCATCACATCGGAAGATGCAATAGACTCTACTGTTGCTGAAGAAGAATTCGATGAAGAATGTTTGAAGTATGTTTCAATTGATAATAATCTGCAAACGTCAGCCGTATGAAAGAACTCTGAAATTGCGGAAGAAATTCGGGATTCAAAAGAGCTGTCGTGCCAGGAAAGTGACGAGGAGTCCGAGGATGAATAGGAAGAGATTGCCGACTCACCATGAACCGTAGTCGACGCCCGACGAGCTTTGCAAGTTCTCAGAAGAACGCTGGAATAAAGAGGAGGTGACGCAGATAGTCGCAGTCAATTGTACTATTTCACGAACACAATTGAATAATTAATTACAGACTCTACCACACAAACTACAGTAGGACATTTTTTTAAGAAAGCTTGATTAAGGTATGTAAATGTATTGTACTGCATGTATGTGTAATATTTAATATTTTAATTAATGTACACGTTAGTACTTATAAATCAATTTGAACGTTAAACACTTTTAATTACTTTGACTCTACTTATACGAACATAGTGTCATTCCAAGTAACATATATACGTACTTGATTTCATAAAGAGACTGAATTTCGAATCGCCGGTTATAGAAATCAGCCACTTTATAAACTCAAATATCGTTCGAACGGGTGTGATCATAATTAGCGGCGGGCACTATACTGGGAAACTGGTTAGTAATCAATATCCGAAACTAGGAAAAAAGTTGGGGTAGCCTGTATTTTTTTCTACGAACGTTACCAGGGTTAAAACATAACAGTGAAGCAAGTCTTCGAAAAATCGGACTTTCAAAATTATAGGCGACGCTTTGCGGGCATGGTTCCTGTAAAAGCGACATCAATGAATTCCACTTAATGCATTTTCGGTGAATTTACTCCCTCCCCCTTCCCCCAGAAATGTTTGTTTTCAGCCGAAAATAATTAATTTCTTAGTGAATTTCCTTTTTTTCCTTCCGAAATATTTAAAAGAGATAATTCAACTTAGTATTTTTTTGGGTGAAAAAATTCATACAAGTAACTGACAGCGATGACTGCATACTCTGCTGGAAACAGCATCATGGATACCTCTTTTAAACATTTCGGGGAAAAGTTGACCTGAAAAAGTTGCACCTCGAAAGCTTAAAACTGATTTTTACCGATTTATCCAAAAGGAATATTGAAGTCCACAAAATATCTTCATTGTGGACAAAACTGTGCCCAATATTACTGTAACATCAAACAAAATATTTGCAAGCGAAGCCGAAAGGTTTTTGCTAAAAGTTAAAATTTTACAAAAAGTATGGTCATGATTGAGTTATGTAGTATTGCTGAGGAAATTCGCAAGTTATTGTCCAGTTGCCCGATACTGCGTAGCATTGGCTCCTAATAATTTGTTTAGATGAGTCTGGGATGTAATCCTGCGTGAGAAAGGAATGATGTGTTTTTCTAACATTGATTCCCCTTTCATCATGGAATCAATGGCACTAAAATAAGGAGGGGCGGGTGCCTTATAGCAAAAAAATTAATAACGGGTATATTAAGCCTTTAACCTAAAGAAAGGAATTTCCCATATTGTAGCTTTTCAGTTAATTTTCGAAGGACCAGATGAGCAAATATGTGAATGGTCATACTTTGCCGATCGATTACGTTTCTTTGAATTGGCGAAAATGGAAGCAGATCTGTTATTCGTCTGAATTCATTCCTGTCGCTGAAAAAATCCGAAATTTAGAAATTTACCAGTTTTAGGCACTATTTTTATACTGTATACTTTTCCTAACGGATCAGCTGTAACGTGTAACAGAAAGACAAAATAAGAAGAAGTTCTTACTGCATCTGGGACTTTATTGCTACCACAGGGTCATAGTCATACTATTTTTGGGAAAGAAATAAAGAGAAAAATTGGAGCATCCAAAACTGATTCTGCTGAAATATTTAAATATCATCAAGATAAGAGTCGATTTTAATGTACACGGAATATTAAAGGTGGACTCAAATTATGAACGCATTTATGACAAATTTAATTTGTTATCTCCTGTAACATGAGGAACCTGTGTTATAAATTTCATTAGTATAGGTCTGTTCTTTCTGATCCGTTTTCAAATTTAGAACTGATCACTTATTGTCGATAAATTTCTATTATTGAAGCTAATTATAATGTTAAATGTTTTCCGGGTACGGTAATATATTCTGAAAATTTACTATAAATATTCTAATTCGTTATGTAATTTTACTTCAGAAAGATCAAAAATATTTATTTGCATTAAGTGGGCAGCGTTCCCGGTGTGAAATGTCTCTTAAATGATTTTAATATTTCTTAACGCACAAGTGTGCTACTAGAGGGCGTAAGATCGCATTTCCATTTACAGCAATATCTGAGGGACTGAAAACCCGAATGAAAGAATTATTTTTCGGTCAGACACTACTAACTATGAAAATCCTTTGTGTGAGTTTTCTTCCCAAAATACGTATTACACAACTTCACCGCTAAGGGTCGCAAACTTTTAATCTGTTTTCTCTCAATATCGGTGCTTCTATATGTGTGATTTAAAAACATTCGTTTAACACCGGAAATGATCTGAACAGTTTTGGCTTGCATTTGAGGATTTTTGTGATTTCTGTCCGTGGGTGGTGTTCCGTATTTTTCTTTACAGCTGTATCTCCGCTCTTCTAAAAACCCTTTTGAGCAATGTATTTGTTCACCGTGTGCCATTTCGCTGAAAGAAAGATGGGGAGCATTATACTCTTTGAATAATTCACAGCTTTCCCGCTAGTGATTATTAAAAGTGTAAAACTTTTCTCACTCTCTCTGATTCCGGGAGACGCTGTTGAAAATTTATTTCTATTTACCATCTCTTTTGCTATGCTTAACATTTTTCGCCTGTTTTCAAGTTTTATGAAAAATTCTTCTGCTACTGGGTGTAGAGTTATATCATGCTTCCATCTATATTTCATTTTCTGTTTCATTTAAAAATCCTTTTGTTTCTTATACATTCGTTCTGCTAAGACAGACGTTTTGAGCAAAATTTTCTGCCTTTGTTGGCATTGACATTAATGGAGTGGACATTACAAAATCAAATAAATAAATTGCGAACACCTACCTCAAATAAGAAACTACAGCACGCGCCCAACCCATATATAAATAAATAAAGTTTACGGTAGCAGGTAAAGAATCAGGCTAGCACAAGACTCTCTTGAAAATCTTCCAAATACGTGCAGACAATGTAAATATACCTCTCGGCCTTTGGATTTATTAACTATAATTAAATAGCTTATGCCGTAAGCCGCACCAAATGGATGCGTCTCAATTGCTGAGCCCATCCCTACAGAATTTTGAAGTCAGATGCTCACAGATAAAAACATATAGATCGGTTGATTGTTGGCCACCGTAGCGTAAGACGAACGAACTCGGTTAGTTATCGAGAGATGTGGGGTTCGATTCTAGAGGTGCCAGGAAAAAATTTTGCTGTGTGTTAATTAAAGAAAAACGTGAACATAATAATGACTTTGTCTATTTACAAGACTCTGACTGTATTAGGAAAAATTAAGGGTGAGCCCAGAATGTCTCAAACGAATAAAGTTTTAAAGCCCTTTAAAAACGTTATAGAAGTCCGCCTACGGGTGAATTTAGAAAAACTAAATTGAGTTTGAGAGAAGGAAAAATAAAAAAAAAAAATATAAAAAAATATGAATAACCTAATAGGTTCCTCCTCCCCCAACGGCTGAGTGTGAGTGTCTGGGGTTTGGGAAGGCTATTGTGTTTCTTTGACTGTTTAATCCTTTGAGGCTACTTTATTTGTCATTCACAAAAAAAAATGAGTGAGTTTGCCGTGCCACAACAGGAGATGGTGCAAAAATTGCTTGTGTTCTGTGTGCGATTACCTGTGTAACCTTCCATGCACTCAGACGCTGAGTGACCAACAGTTAATTTCAAATAATCGAACTGGTCCAGGGGAAAGCAAATAACAATCCACTGGTTTACGTCTAAGAGATGGCATCCCTTTTCGGGATTGCTTGGAGCAAGTAGCTCTTTCTATTTCTGGATGTTTTATTGATTGTAAAAATTCCGTTGCCTTTTTTTAACCGTTCCATTGATTATGAATATCTTATAAGATTTTTATTCGCGTCGGAAATAATTCAAAATACATGCTTGTTAAAACCAATATTTTCGTCTCACCTCTCATGTTTATATTGGATGGCGAATGACAAGCAATTTTTTAAATGGGTTATACTTCCAGCAGCGAGAAAGCGCACACCAAGATAGAAGCTGACACACTGTCATCTATCGTCTGATCTGTAATTAAAATAACTCTCAGAGAGCAGACCAGGATTGGTATTTTAGCACAACCTGTTTCCACGGATCTTTAATTCCTTGTTTGTTTAGAGTATGTATAGTGCCGACAATTCCGAATGGCAGAAGTTTTGCGTTCGGAACGTTCTTACTTTTACATGCTATTCTTTCTGAAAACAGTTGCGCACGAAACGCACTTCATGCCGAACACAAAAATTGTTCATTATTGAGTCGCTGAAAACAGGGTTGGTTAAAGGAACTTTAGCTTTTTTTTTGCTTTTTGTCGACCAAATGCAATAACATTTGTATGCAATTTATATTAAAGGATATAAGTTTAGATTTACGTTCATGATAAATGGTATGCTAAATATTTTGAGCTCTGATTTTCAGAATCATGGAAATGTATTAAAGATATCTTATGGGATTGGTGTGGTGTTTTGTAGACTGATGTATTAAGGATATATTATGGGACTGGTGCGGTGTTTAGAGACTCAGATGGCTCTTAAAAATCACTTAAATTATTTTACGTACCACGTGAGATTTTATTTAAGGAAAAGTAGACATTCCTGAATAGATTGAACATTACGCCACTGGTATAAAGTGACAGTCTCCCTGAATAAATGTACTTAACCACTAAGATCCAGAAATCAAATGCTTGTTGAGTCAGAAGTACTGTCTACATAACATGTCAAACAGCTTTCTGCATTTTTTTGGTAGATTCTACAGAGCAACCAGCTTGTCAATTGTATAAATAATCTGTTGGAAATATTCCTATTAATGGTAATATCTCTAGATGAAAATATCTGTTGGTGAAGACACTCTCTTATTAGCTACAGTGGTGTCGACAAAATACATGAATCGAGGGAGCCCAAATATTTAATAAGCTGCCAAAATATTTTATAGGTCGCCCAAGTTCTTTACAGGCCGTTTTGCATGATTTTGAGTAAGTGACACGTTGGTGTCATCGGATCATAAGTCAACATGGCAAACAGCTCTTCAACACTGAACGTCTTAAACACATTAAAAAAATCTTACATTTCAAAATCCACATAAGTTACCTTCATGCATCGCTGACATTTCTTTCTTTTTCATTGGATAACTTTTGCTCCATTAAACTCCACGGTTATTTTTGGCTCTCCAAACATGCTATGGGTCTCCTCAGTTTCTCTCCTGAAATCCGCAAGAAGTTCTTGGCAATTTTGAGAGCGGTTCCAAATTTAATATGACACAGAGCAAGTCGTCTTTGTCGTCTCCATGAAAACAATATGTCATGAAAATTACCGGGAGAAGATGCATATTTCTACACGATGGAAAACAATATGTGATGATGGTTACTAAAGGAAGATGCATATTTTTACAAGAGTTGCAAGTCCCAAAGCGTAGGGTATAAATATAATTTTTTTCCAGATATGAGCTTCTCCGTAAAACAGAATACATCAGCTGTTCAGTGATTCTCCTGGTTGAGTGGCATAATGTGTTCTTCAGAATATTTTATCGGGCTATGCCATTATTATTTTCCTTACAGAATTTTACACATTCAGCTCCATTAGTTCAAACCCCGTCAACACATATTTTAAATGTCATGCTTTTGCTTAAAAAAATGAATTGAAAGTCAAACGTAAAAGTATTTGCAAATTAAAAATTAAGAAGTCTCTGCATTTTAAAATCCCTAATCTTCGAGTACCATTAGCTCTACAATGAGTGACGTCCCAATGGAATTATTGAACGCACTAGACGCACTGGTTAGAAATGCCTTTACATAGGTTGTTTATAACACATATATAGGTAGGCCCCGAAAGAAAAACTACGTATATTATAATGGTTAACAAAATTATTTATTCGGAGGCCTTAATTTTTCGTTCACTCAGTTCTTATTTGTTTCCAAATGCAAATTACGTAAGTAGTTTACAGTATTTAATTTTTGAAATGCATTTCATGTGTAATTATTAAAAAAAATAATTCTGTACTTTCTGTGTCTTGAATAACAATTCGAAGGGTTTCCTTCCCATAGATTACATTTTAATTTAATGTTCCATTAACTATCTATGAAGATGATCATTAAATTTCTCTTCAATGCATTGTTAAACAAAGAACGTCGCCCTTGCGAATCATATTAGCGGTTATACATTACCAACAAGTGATGTGCGAATGCACTTCATAAAGTTAAATTTTAAGTATGCTAAAATGTTATATAATTTTTTCATATATATATGTTTGAGAAAATCATGTTTCATTCTCTTGTGTGAATTCAATATGTTCTGTCCTTCCTGCTTCAGTGTTTTGTCTATATTGAATTTTATAGTTTCCAAGGCTTTTCTAAGTGGAACAAGTCTATGAAACATACAGTTAGAATCAGAAATATTTTATGTGACCAGAGAAATTCCGCACTAGAGCATGTATTTTCAGATGAAATAGTCAGGGTACCTGGCATGCCAGAAGAAATGACGACTGGGGTTACTGTGTTTGTCATAATATATTATCGTTCCTCTTTCAATGTACACAACTGCACATACGAGAAATATTTTGATATTTTTGGTGTACGGAATTTCCGTACTGATTGGCAGATGAACTGATATTTTACATAAAGTGCATAATGCCTAAATGTCTAACTTTCGACTTTACACACTGTATAAGTGAAAATAATGAACTTTGTCTGAATTTCGTGCCGTATGGGAACGATTGTAACACTTCGTCGAGAGACACGTGTTGGAGGGCAAACCACATTTCGTGTTAGTTGCTCTAGGATTTGAGGACATCAGATTCGATATTCATCACTGTCTGTTGTTAACGTTTAATCTTCGGAAACCTCTGCAGAGCCACATGAGTAGATTTATTCGGCACATGGTAAAAAAGCTTTTACTGTAGGTATGTGTCCTGAAATTGAGTTTTTCTTGAAATTTAGGAGTGTTGATTACAACGTACTGGACCATCAGTGTAGCAGACAGCCGAATAATATGCAGAAATTACAAATGAATTCATTTCTGGAGAAAAATGCAGACCAGTTGACCACAGAACTACAGATAATCTATTATGGCTATATATTATAGGTCCACTTACTTGAATCAAGGTTTTATGCTATCGGTTAGTATAAGTACATTCCTGTAGCCACAAAATGATGAAAACTTCAGCATGACACTAATACAGTGTATGTCCATAATTTGAAATGGAAGTACGTAGTTTCTTTGAGAGCTTAGAATATACTGGATGCATACCAATATTCTTCGTTTGCAAATTAAACGTATTTCGACTAAGAAGCAGATATGCACTTTATTGAAAGTGAAGATTTTTTTCTTCTAGTCATATTGAAATTTGTATACCCTTGCAAGCAAGCGAATTAAACGGACTCGTATTTCACCAGGCTAATTGCGAGAAACAAAGTACAATGCTTCCGTAAAAATGTTTGATGCAAAATATCTATGCTACTTTACATGATTTCTTGATTCATTTTAGATGATGTCTTAATTCATTTTATTTGTTTCCAGAAGTCATACATAAAAAAAAAAAGTTGATTTTATATTGTCATGTAGGATGTACATGATTTCCGTAAAATAAATAAAAATAACCAGAAAGTGAATTATTTGTATAATATTTGGAAACCCACAAAATTTGGGAATATGAAGTGAAATGTACCAAATAATCAATGTTTTGTTTGACCACGAGCGGCGATAACATCGGTTTCTACAAATCATACGCAGAAGATAAAGGATTACTGCAGAGGAGTGAGTGAAATCGTTAACAGAGTGCAAAGAAAGAATTTTGAGGCAGCAAGTTTGTTGCAATGGATGCAAAACAATATTTAACGGATAAGCTGAGGTGGAAAGCGATTGACACACTAGTGTCAGACCGAAGTCAGTCGAAATTGCAAGATAGCTGCACGAGAATTATTCTACAGTATACAGACTGTGGAACCAATTTCAAAATACAGAATTAGTTTTCAGAACATACAGCAGAAGGACACCTAAGGCTACAAACTTAGCGGATGTCCGATATCTTCAATTAACTACGAGAAGTAACTCAACGGCTTCACCAACTCAACAGCTGCAATTTAACTGCGCTGCTGCTACAGGTGTTTTGGTTTATCCTCTGTCTGTGAGCAGACGCACCTAAGGTCGTTTTGTAGATGATCAACATTCCGCGTGCACCTTTACCCAATGACAGAAGGTGACGTTTACATTGAGCGGAATTTCATTTCAATGAAGCTGATAATATAAAAAAAATATGTACTTATCACATGTGAGTCCAGATGTGCATTGCAGAGCAATTGTAAGCCCACTGTGGACTAAATAAGACGAGGCACACGCCTCATCCCTCTATGGTCCTCGAAAGGGAAATTGATATGATCTCGGTAGCGTTCTGGTTTAGGTGGCAATTCTTTAAGTGTACCAAAACTTATCAGTATCCTTCCAAGAAAAATCTTCAATGCCTGACGTATTGAGAATGATATCGTGGATCCCTTTGTTCGCCTTTTGCTCATGTAATAGGAAATACATTTACCCGACTAGATCACAATGCTTGTCAACACCGATTTAGGATGGCAGAAAAGTATCTTAAAGAGAAGAACCTTATGAAATGGCCTTCAATGTCTCCCTATCTTAATCCGATCGAGCATATCAGAGTGCACTAGGGACAGATATTGCTGCTCTCAATTTTCTCTCCGCAAGATCGGGATTCTCTAATACAAGTTTTACATGGTCAACGATAATTGAAACGTAAGCCTGCGTTGTAACATCAAACTGGGCCTTGACGTTGATATCTTATATATTATAGCATTCAAACAAACACGTATTAGCTCAAAAGTAATATCAAATGCGATTCATGGGATGGAAAACGTCTGCTTAAAGTGTACAGCAAAATTGTATACATTGAGCTGAAATAGTGAACAGAGGATACCCAGACGCCTTTGCTTTAAGTCACATGCGTTTACAGCCTCTATACGTTAATAGTATCAAACTTTATTTTTAGGACGGAATCTTAAAATTCCTTAGAAATTGTGAGTCCGAATGTAACCTAAATTTCTATCAAGTTGAGTCTACCTTTTCTGCTTTATTTTAACAGGGGTTAGCATGAACTATCAATTTGAACAATACTAGTGCCCTTTATAATATCGTAAATATATGTAATTTGTGTTTATACTTTTTTCAAATCAACAAGGATAATGTGGTAACGGGATTGTTCTTCCTTTCAACTTGAACAGTAAAGGAAATATAGTCTGTAACACCAGATTCTGAAATGAAAATTTCTTATTAATTTTCAATATTAACAAATGATATTGGTATTTTGTTTTGGGGTTCAACACATTTGTTTCAGTAGGACCGTAGAATCCTAATTGCATCATTGATTTATACTTAGCCGGAGAACAACCTTTGAAATGCTACATTGTTTCCCGCTACGTTCTGTTTTAAAGAGTGCCAAAAATTCCATTCCTGTGGGCAAAATTACGTATATTGCAAATAGCATTGAATCATTTTTTCTTCCGGCAACTTCTGAACTGGGTGGTGTAACGGATAGCATGATCGACCGGTAATCGGAAGGTGTGGGTTCGACTCCCGTTCCAAGGCAATGTAATTTTCAAGTTTTCAGAAAGAGTGGCTGCGTGGTCAACAGTGAAAATGCGGTACATGCGGTACATGCTTAATCACGAGGTTGACAGCAGTTTCAATGATTACATTCGACAGCTTCTGTTTCGGACGTAACTAGAGCATAACCTTATCGATCGAAAAGTCTTGAAAGCGACTGAAGTTAAACATAATTTACTGCTTTTCTGATGTGTACTGTCTCGTCTATCTAGAAAATATTGCGCTCCTACTTCTGCGAGTGGAAATTTCTTTATATGCGATCGCAGAGTCTACTGTACGTCAGAGAGAAGAAATCACGAACAGCACTTAGCATATATCCTTCTGCTTACTATGAAAGCTTTTCAATATGAAATGACTAAAAGGTAAATTTGGTGTCAACTTCATTTCTCGAAATGAGAGCGAAAGCAGGTTGCGAAATTATTTTCACGAGAAAACTGATGTCGATACATTCTGATTCTATTTAACTGCTAAAACGAGTCAAGGAGAATTTGCAGCTGTTGTTACACAGTATTTCATTCAGTAAAATGCAAAAGAAAATGATTTACTGATCAGACAGATGTACTTGCCCAGATTAGGACTGGCTTGCGACGTTCTGAAGAAAAATAAGAATCTAATAATCATAAAATTTTCTTATTAGTTCCCATAAAAATGCAAGATGATTATTTCAGCAAATGTTTTATGTAAATGGCAGGCGTACACAGGATTTTCTTTTAACCTAAAATTTGAATTCCTTGTTTGTCTTTTATGAACTGATATAAAACAATTTTCTAGCGTGTTGTCAATAATGCATAATGCGGCATCCAGTCTTATAATGAATAATATTGTCACTTGAGATTTCCGTACCTTACTTAAAAAAGTGAGATACATCATGTGTTTGTTACATTTTTAAAAACACTGTATATTTTCAAAGACAGGAACTTAAAATATGAATGTATATGGTTCATTTTAACAGGTTAATTGTCAACGTATGAAGTTTCCTTGTCTTCTAAGATAAAGTTTCCTCGTGAAATCTACTGCAGAGCGAATTCCGTTGAGTATCTTAGAAGTCCCCGTATCCCTCTTTCCCGGTAGAGGGGGAGACACAGGGATTAAAGTTTAGAACTCATGTGAAACTCTCTCAGCCATTCAACTGAAGGAACGACTTCGCAAGTCTTAACTTTGAAGAAATGCACACTACCTTGCACACAACTTTTCACACTGCATTTTAACCACTCTTTCACCACATGTGCCCTTTCGCATACTTTCATAAAGAAACTACGGATTGCCCTTTTTCAGCCAAATCATGATAATTCTTGTTCAAATATTTTTTATGCTCTAGAAGCGTTACAAAATGTTTCAATTAAAATTAGTATTTGCATGCAACAGGTTTTATTTCTAAATGTATATTTGTTTAAAAATAATAAACTGAAAGCTCTTTGACAAAATATTAAAATTGCTGAAAATACATCTTTGTGTAAGAAGATTTCATCTGCTCCACTTTGTGTAAGAAGTGCAACTGATTCAGATTAGCATCATTCATTTTCTCGTAGGAGTTACGGAACGAGATGATCTTTACACCTAGCTTTCCTTTACATGGGGTAGCCAAACTGTTGATTAGAAATCGTAAGTTACATAATACGGTCTAATATCACCTTGATAAGAAGTTTACCGAATAGGCGGACAACTAAAATGCCAAATCACCTTACTTTTAACTGGAAATCACATGAACAGATAGTCAGTTCAGCGAGAGGGAAAGACGGAATGGGTGTTCGGTTCTGATTATAGTGGGAACTTAATCACGTGGTAGACAGCAGGCTGCGCTCAAAAATAGTCTACTCTCATACTTTGAGTACAGGGATCTGCTATATATGTGGAATAAGAAACCAGTGACAGAAAGTTTAAGTATTTGTTTTAATATTGAAAAACAAAAAGGTGAAAGAACAGGATTTGTATTTACGTTCATGAATTACGTGTACAATTAATCTTTTCTGAGTTGAGGAGGAAAAGTGTTGCAATTGAACGTCCAAATAAATGACAATCTCTAAGTTTTTAATGCATTTTTATAATATGAGTGAACCGTTCTCCTTTTTACGAATGTGGTACTCTGGATATAACGGATTCTGGAATGATTGAAATAACGCGTATGCAATAAACGCACATTATTTTAATAAAGAATATTTTATCTAACAACATTCCTTATACACTGAGCGACCTTTTTATTACGACCCCCTCAGTACTTCGTTGGGCCAAATTTTGCATTTAATACTGCGTCGATTTTTCGTGGCATAGACTCCACGAGATGTTGATAGGTGGTTTGTGAAATCTAAGACCATGCTTGATGAATAGCACTTTCCAGGAGTGTGAGATTGCAGGGTTGAAAATCCAGCTGTCTGATGGCTCGTTCAACCTCATCCCATAAATTCTCAATGGGGTTGAGATCTGGAGATTGTGGGGGTCACCTAAGCAAAGTAAACTGATCGGCATGTTCCTGAAACCAATCCTGTACAATACGAGCACTATGACAGGACGCATTGTCTGGTTGAAAGTAGCCATCGCCATTGTGATAAACCACCCATATGACAGGATGCACTTGGTCTGCAATGATGTTTAGATATGATGTGCCAGTCAGACGTTGATCAACACGAATTAAAGGGCTCACAGCATGCCGTGAAAAAATTCCCTAAAGTACAACGTTGTCTCCACCAGCTTGAAGGTTTGTAGCAATGCATTTGGTGTCCATACTTTCGTGTTATTTACGCCAAATTCTCACTCGGCCATCGGCATAGTGTAACTGAAAACGTGATTGGTCGGACCACATAATTTGTTTCCAGTTATCGACTGTCCAATCCTTGTGCTCATGTGCGAACTGGAGACGGTTTCTCTTGTTAACTGCAGACATCAAAGGTGTTCGAACAGGCCTTTGGCTGCCATATCCCATCCGATGCAGTGTACGGCGATCAGTGCGTGCAGAAATCATTTGAGGGGATCCCTGATTAAGATAGTCTGTGATACGCTGCACTGTTGCCCTTCTGTCGTCTGTTACCAGTCTGGACACTCTCCGTTCCGCCCGCGCAGTCACTAGTCGATGACCACACGCTGCACGTAGAGACTCAGTTTTTCGGCTGACAGTCCAGTCTTTAAACACTTTAACAACAGCTTCTCTGGAACATTTCACGAATGCGGCGGTCTCGGTGATACTCGCTCCCGGGCTCCGAGCTCCTACAATCATCTCACGTTGAAAGTCCGTCAAATCGCATTTTTTTAACCATCTCGTCAACCAAAATTTATTTCTACTACTGTCGCAAGCACTAAGCTTTCCCTTTTTTCGCCCTCTGGCGGCAACAGCGTGCAGCCATGGTCATTTGCTTAAAACTGTTAGGTCGTCATAATAAAGTGGCCACTCAGTGTATATACATTTGATCAGGATGTAGTTTAAAGCAGGGAATTGATTTACCGATAAAAAGAAATATGTATATATCTTTTCTTTGCTTGGGAAATTCAGATACTCCTTAAAATTTTTAATTAGAGTACATTATAAAACATCTAATCGGAATTTAAATATTGATTTTTAGAATGTCATCATTCCATTTTGAAGAAAATATTCACTTAGTTAAAAGTTAAGGAAAAGAATCGCCCTTAAAGGCGTCACAACTAAGCATTAAAAAAAAAAAGAAATATCAAAGTACAAGTAAACAAAAAAAAATGCGACATCCTTCGATTCCTTTTTTAATATTAATAGCACTTTTCAAAGCTGAAAATCATGTGTTTCTGGCTATAACTTATAAAAATTGTAATGGTACTTTTCTAATTTAAGTAAATTGAATTATTAATTTATGTGGGAAAAAACGTAATGACTAAAACAATATTGAAACGGATTTTATCGATTTTCTGCTACAACACTTATTTACCGTTTCTTCCGGAGAACAATATTATCTTTTGGAAATTGAAACTTTATGACCTGAATGTATAGACTATGAGCTCTTTGGTAATTAAGCAATTCAGTAATTACTTAATGTGGCGCGAACATAAGATGAATTACAGTAAAACCTCGTATATCCAGACTAAATGGATAGATCATCATCATCATCATCATTGTCAACCATTATCAATCCACTGCTGGACGAAGGTCTCCCCAAGTTTCCTCCACAACGGTCTCTCTTGTGCCAGTCTCCTCCCACTCCCGCATACTTTCGAATTTCATCCACCCATCTTCCATGTGGTCTTCTTCTGGGTCTTTTCCTGTCCCTTGGAATCCAATCTAAAATTTCGGCTGTCCATCGATGGTCTGTTCTTCTAGCAGTATGCCCAGCCCATTGCCATTTCAGGGATTTAACTCTGATCATGATGTCTTCCACTCTTGTCATTTTTCGGATCCACGTGTTCCTCTTCTTATCTCTCCTGGTTACACCAAGCATGCACCTCTCCATGCCACTTTGAGTTGTCTGCAGCCTTTGTATGTCTCTTTTAGTTAAGGTCCACGTCTCTGCACCATACGTAAGCACTGGAAGGATGCATTGATCAAACACTTTTCTTTTAAGACATAATGGCATATTGCTCTTGAAAATTATGCTGTTTCTTCCAAAAGCTCTCCAGGCAAGTTTTGTACGCCGATTAATTTCTTCACCAATGTGACCCTCACTTGATATCTGCTGTCCAAGATAAACGTACGTGCCTGTTATCTCCAGCTTTTCTCCATCAATCGATAAATCTTTATTTCTTGTAAAAGCATTGTACATCACTTTTGTCTTCTGTAAGTTCATTTTTAATCCCACTTCTTTACTCTTGTCAGCAAGTTCCTGGATCATACTCTGTAGCTCTGATGGGGTAGTTGCAAAAATGACTATGTCATCAGCAAAACGAAGGTGGGTTAGATAATCTCCATTAATCTTTATCCCTTTGTTTTCTCAGTTCAGTGATTGAAAGACATTTTCCAATGTGGCATTAAAGAGCTTCGGAGATATGGTGTCACCTTGTCTCACTCCTTTTCCAATTTTTATTTGTGTTGTATTTTCAAACAGCCGAATCTTTTGCACTTGCATTTTCAGAGATGTTATTAATAATATTAATGTATGCATCTTCAATACCACAGGATTTCAGAGCCATTGCAACTGCTGATGGTTTCACCGAATCAAAGGCTTTTTCATAATCGATAAAAGCCATGCACAATGGAAGTTCATATTCCCTCGCTCTTTCAATTAGTTCTCTCAGTACGTGGATATGATCTATTGTGCTGTAGCCACTCCTGAATCCAGCTTGTTCTCTCGGTTGAGCCATGTCCAGTGTCCCCTTCAAGCGGTGTGAAAGAACTTTAGTGAAGATTTTATAAACCACTGATAGGAGGCTGATAGGTCTGTAGTTCCTGAGATCCTCAATGTCACCTTTTTTTATGTAGCAGGATCATTGTAGCGTTGTTCCAATCCTCAGGACTTTTCCCTTCATTAAGGCATCGAGTGAAAATTTGGGCGAGTACTGTTTCGATTTCTCCACTTGCTTCTTGTATGATGTCTACAGTAATTCCATCTTCTCCTGGAGCTTTTCCCCGCTTCATGTTCTTGATTGCATGTGCAACTTCTGCTGGAAGGACTGGAAGAACTCTGGTACTGGTACCTTTCATGATGTCTGGAGTACATATATCATCCCTTTCATATAATTTGGAGTAGAAATCTTTCACTCTTGTCAAAATTTCGCCTCTATTTCTTGTTACAGAACCATCTTCTTTTCTCAGTGCCATAATCTGTTTTTCCCCTTACTGAGATGTCCCTTTGCTATCTTTAGGCTTTGGTTGTTTTCAATTGCTTTCCTTACTAGTTCACAGTTGAATTTCCTTACGTCTTCAGTGATACTTTTTCGTACTGTCTTGCATAGCTCTATATATTCCACTTTGGAAGTCACATCTTCTTTAGTTGTCCTCATCACTCTTCTTTTTTGCATCAACATTTTGGTTTTTCCTGATAATTTGTTCACATGCAATTTGTTCTTAGACCAAGCTATATTTGTTGCTGTTTCCATAAGAGCTTTGGTTACTTTTCTGTTAACTTCAGAAATATCCACTTCTTCCAATGTTAGGCCTTCTAAAGCCGAGAATCTGTTCTTCAGTTCCAATTTGAAGGTATTATGGTGTTTTTTAAGGTTGGTTATGTCAATACATTTTGTTTGTCTTATGAGCTTGCTACGTTCGAGTTTAGTGTTGTGGTGCATCTTACATGTCACCAATCTATGGTCACTGCCTGTGTTGAACTTGTTTAGCACACTGCAGTCTTCTATGACGGATTTTTTGTTACACATAGTAAAATCAATTTCACGTGTCGTCCCATTTGGATGTCTCCATGTCCATTTCCTGTGTGGCTTTTTCTTGAAAAAGGAGTTCAAGAAGAAAAACCCTTCTGCCTCTGCAAACTCTACGAGAGTATTTCCACGCTGGTTTCTGTTGCCGTGACCGAATTTACCTACTGAAGTTTCATTCTGTTGTCGTTGCCCTATTTTCTGTATTGAAATCTCCCATAATTATCTTCAAGTGCTGCTTACCTTTATTATTTAGATGACAAATTTCCTCATAAAATTCTTCAATTTCTTCTTCAGGATGACTTGTGGTGGGTGCATAAGTTTGAATAATCTGAGCCTGGTATCTTCTCGAGAGTTGGATAACGAGTCGTGCAGCTCTGTCAGAGGAACTTTCAACTTCTACCACTTTATCCTTCAGTTTCTTATTTATTATAAATGCAACACCACTAGTTCTGCCAGTATCTGTCCCACGATAGTAGAAGAGATGTCCACTTTTCAGTTCAATGAGATCTTCTCCTTTTCTCCCTACCTCACTTAGCCCGACGATGTCCCACTTGATCCTTTGTAGTTCCTCTTCCAATTCAAGAAGCCTTGAATCAGAAGATAGGGAGCGTCCGTTATACGTTGCCAAGGTCAGCATCAGATGGCAGCCTAGTTCGGTCCTCCGGGGATTCTTAGCACCCTCTGCCTTCATGTCGCACTGGCCGCTGCCTTGGCCAGGTACATTCCAGCTGCCGGAGACTGAGTGCCAAGATTTAAGTTGTGGAGTCATTTTGGAGGGGTTTGGCCATAACTCACCACGCTGGCCAAGCGGGTTGGTGAGTGTGGGATAGCATTTCCTCTAATCCCGATGGTATAGTTATACCGCTATTGGCGGTCGTCAGAGCCCCTTTAGTGGGAACAGGATGTACCACGAGAAGGCGGGGTTGACATTTGTCAAGGAGAGGCTGTGATGTTACGCATCACCTGACCTACATACTCTTGTCGAAATTAATGAAAGTCCCAATTAACTTAAATTAACTAAAAATATGGTAAACAGTACGTAAACACCCATTTATTGCAAAAAAAGACACAGTTTTTTTACGTTTAAAGCGTACGTGCATAACTTTAAATATAAATTAAAGAACTGTACATAGTTACGATGATGAACATTTGCCGGACAGACTTGGTTCTGCTACACTCGAAGCATGTTTGCATATATTAGTTCGAAAATTGAGCCTACCTTCTGTTGTGATATTTTAGAATTTATTTCCTTGACTAATGTTTCCAGCTGGTAGCGAAAGTGGTCGGAGAATGAAGACATTTATTTATTTTCCTTTCCTTAACAAACTTGATTGCAGACTTCAAGTGTTCTTTTACGTCACCTAACTACATTTTTGGCTAATTTCGTCTTCTTCTTCTGCTTCGTCCTGGGAACTTGTCGTTGGCGTCACGCTCTCCACAATTTCTTCTTCAGTTAACATTTCATTACGGGATCATCATCATCCGATTCTAGC